>OU343053.1:21393244-21570744 GCA_910593695.2 Ocypus olens | reverse complement strand
TTCGATTTCGATTTCGATTTCGATTTCGATTTCGATTTCGATTTCGATTTCGATTTCGATTTCGATTTCGATTTCGATTTCGATTTCGATTTTGATTTTGACTTTGATTTTAATTTTGATTTTGATTTTGATTTTAATTTAAATTTTGATTTTGATTGTAATTTTAATTTTGATTTTTATTTGAAATAGAAAAGTTAAACTGGAAATGGAATTGTTATTAAAAGTCTACATATTGACATACTTTGTTCCTTAAGAACACTATTCAAATGATATTTGATGCCTATAATTTGCATTTTTACATATATCTTTATGAAATTTAGTTTAGTGTTTTAAGGGAATAAAGTGTATCGACATGTGGATTTTTTATCAAAATTCCATTTCCATTTCCAATGACCACAACTTTTCTATTTCAGACGGAACAATCTGTATATTTTTACATAATTTAATTCGTCTCTAAATTCTGAGTTTAGAGACGTATCATAAGTGACCTTTTGGTTGTTAGTCTTTTGTTTAAATTTAAATTAAATTTACACAAAAAACAAATTTAAATTAATTTTAAACAAAAAATAAACAACCGGATGGTCACTTATGATACATCTATGAACTCAGAATATAGATAGGAATTAAATTATGTAAAAATATACAGGGTGTTCTATCTGAAATAGAAAAGAAGGCCATTTCCGGTTAAACCGGAAATAGATTTTTTATTAAAATTCCGCTTGCTGACCCAATTTATTCTCTTAAAGCACCATCCGAAATTTCAAAACGATATATGTAAAGATAAAAAAGATATTCGGGGTCTACCAGAATTCAGTTACACCCGGTATATCAATTTTTTCAAAGACTAGTGAGATTTCGAAAAATACTTATTCTTTATAAAGTGTTCATTTTAGAATTCTCTACAAGTATTGATAATGAAAATAATTTGAAATTTTCGTTCCAATATTATCAAATAATAATTTCTACATGAAATTTTCATTAACAATAATTGTAGAGATTTCCAAAATGAACACTTTATAAAGATTAAGTACTTTTCGAAATCTCATCAGTAATTTTGAAGACCAATGATCACAAAAACTGTACAACTAAATTAACTATAGCTGGGACAAATGTGTTAAAATTTTTATATAAACAACTGAATAACATAGAAACGATATGGTTCAAACCCATAGAACTTTATATCGTTTCAATAATCCTTACGTAATGAGGAATCTAAAAATGTAAAAATATATATTGTGTTCCATTAAAAAAAAGAAAAGTTTTGTGTATAACTTTTATTGAACCACCCTGTATAAATTCCGATTTTTTTTTATAATGTGCAAGTCACTATTCTGCACAACTTTTGTACCAATTGTTTTTCTATATTTTGTTAAAATATGCACATTTTCTACTTAAAATAAAAAATGTTTAATTATAAAAACGCTACAAAACATTTTGTTAATAATTTATGTACAATGTCTTGTGCGTAATTTAAAATGATTATACCTTGCTATAATCTATTTCTAATTATACAGGGGTTCAATTAGAAAGTTCAGCAATTTCATTTTAAAAATTACAAGTTGCATATGAAGTATTTTAAAATCAAAGTCAACTTGATAATTTTTTTATTAAATAAAGATCTATACTATAGATATGCATTACCATTAAATATAGTGTAAACTCTACTTATTTCACTCATTTGTATTATTGTAACAATTAAAAATAAGATGTTTCTCTTAATTATCTACAACGAATGATTTTCTTTTATCACTTACAAAATTTCGATATATTGAAAAACTTCTGTTTACTTAAAAAAATATACTTCTATGAATTATAGTATTAACATAAATGGTTCATTTATTAAGGATTATAAGTTATTTAAAAGATTCATGAATGTATTTATAATTTATCAGGTTACTTTTAAAAGTTATATGTTTTGTGTATAAAATTTACTATGTAGCGGCAAGTATCGCTACAAACGACTATAAAAACCACAACTATAGAGATAATGAGAAATACTATTTAGAATTTGAATATACTCGAAGGATAAATAAAATATGAATTATGTTGTATAATATGTTTCGCTAACAACGCCTACCATTTTCAAACATGAAAATAAAACAAGCATTTCTCATCCGGTTCAATTTGAATATATTACCATGTTATACAAAACAAAGTGAAAAGTGTTTTATTATATTATTCAACATGTATAAAGAAGTGGAAGTCTCCAGAATAAACAATATGAATGATATTGGTTTGAACCGGATTTTGAAATGAGTCGTCTGTCCTCTTTTCTAGGAATTCCTTTTAAAAATTTAAAGGGACGCTTGGTACCTGCTTTCGACTGCTGAGACGAACAATGCCGACATCTGGATATTATAAATGTTTGAAAATACAACTTTCCTAGTACTATAAACACTAAAAATGCAGTTTCAATATAAAGATTTAACGTGAATAATATTTAAATCTAGAATTATTTTATCTTGAATATAATCCTCATTTATAAATCGTGAAGTATCTTCGTGAGGAAAAATTTCCGTTTTCAGTTGTTTTAAGCTCTTGTAGTTTTTTAAACCTTTTTTCCCTTTTAATTTAAAAGGTAGACAAATATTATTTTTCTTACAGTTTTTTACAATTAAACGTTTAAAAGTCACGTGAATTTTCAATTTAAAATAGTATCAAATTCAAGATAAATTAAATTTATAATTTTCATATTCAAAGCCGAAAACGAAACACTGGTAATGTCATGAAATCAATTTGTCAGTGTCAATTTTATCATAAGGGCTAACGTATGTTTGTAATTTCCTTACCATGTTCAAAAATTGAATTTGAACATCCCATCATTTTTTCAAAATATTAATAACCCCCAAAATGTTTCCACATGTAAAGTTTATTGCCTTTGGCAAATCAATTTCATTACGCTAATGAGAGTTTTGTTTTTGAAAATAAATATGAAAATGTCTGTATTAACTTTCAAATTAAGGAAATAAAAATAATATCCACAAATTGAAGCAATGACTTTTTTTGTTAATACAATTTGAAAGATAACCCACTCAAAGCTACGCTATGAACTAGATTTAGACTCCTTATTTATATGTTTTTTTAAATTTATAACCATCACAAAGTTTCGGCTCAGAACGAAATCGAAGTCAAAAAATGGTAGTTGAAGAGGCCAAAAACGGAAATAATCACGTTAATATTACATAATTATGCATATTAGCAAACTCTTGTCTGTTATCCTTTTAAAATACTTTTGTATGTAACCACAGAAAACAATAATTTATAAATATTGGTTACTGGATAATAAAGGAACTTAGCACAGGAGAAAAACGAGAATGATTTCTTATGTACTTACCCTTCGGATTTAAATAATTATAAACAGCGGAGCATGACAATACAATTTTTCCGAAATTATCTCTCCAATAACCTAAATAGGCCCCCATAAATATTTTTGGGTCCCACACGACAAGGATTTGTACGATGAAACCATAAATTTATATAATATCTATAAAAAAACGAGTATTAAACCATACCCTTTGAACTAATAATTTAACCTAATTTTATTGTACAAACATTTTAAGTTTGGGTTTATGATCAAAATGTGCCTTATAAACTAATTGAAAAATGGTAAAATAAATATTTTAGAATAAGCATAGCTTTAGAATATGCATGGCTTAATTAAATAACCTTGACAAAAAGTGATTTTTTATGTTTGTGCTTGACATGCTCCAAGATTTCTGCTGGGACAATAAAAATAGTCTCTTGATGTTTTAAATGTATGAAAGCTCACAACTTTTACAGCAAACTTTTGTAATAGGATTAAAATTATTGGCCTTTTTGAAACTATTGTTACATCCAGTTATTTTAGGTAGGTTGATAATACTAATTATGTTACAACCGTCTTTAGTGAGGTTTATACATTTAAAACTTTTCTGGTATAAAAAATATAACAGAATATACGAAAATGTTTTAAAGCTATATTTTGAGTAATTGTACTTGAATTGCCTCGTCAGCTATCGGGTGAAATATAAAGGGTGATTGAAATTCGAGGGCGAGTATGGGGATATAGCTTATTATAGGAAATAGAGGGTAGGTTTAAATTCGACACTTTTGCAGAATTTTATGTTGATTAATAATCTGCTTTAACATTTAAATTATTTTAACGGTTTCTCTGCAGTTTGGAAAGAAGTGTAAATCGTAATTTCGTAAAAACGTTCCTACGGCATCTTTTTACGTCTTATCAAATGGCGAACGATTTTTATCTACAGGGTTAGTTTTTGTTTTTTTACACTTAGCTTTCGTTTTCATTGTGGGCACAATTTATGATATATACATATTTAAATCAGATTTTTTTTGCTGATTTCAGTGATGTGACACACGGGCATATCCGTTGCAATTTTATTTCAGTATTATGATTATTACAAGTATCATCTAGTACGAATCGAGCTAAGAGTCAATTGCCCATTGAATTTATGTGATTTGAATTCAATAACTGGCACAAAACGGTAAATAATTTTAATTGTATCAAATATTTTAATTAAATACAATTTCAATTTGTTTTTCTAAATTTACATATTTTGCTAATAAATGTCTTTCGAACATTGTAATTTAGTCAAATTATAGGTTTAGATGATATATTATTAATAGATTATGCTTTTAGGGGGTATGTTATAATATGCCGTGTATTTTATTACCACGGCCGTTAAGATTTTGCAAATTAACTTTTGGACCATATTTTAACATATGAAAATATTTGCTTAAAATCCATATTAAAATTTTATCTTTTTACAGCGAACTGATTGTTCTTATAATTAGAACATTTTTATAACAGACAATAGATTGTAATTCATAGGTTTTTGCTTAATTTTTTGGAAAATGACATTGACATGAATTACATTTTCTCGTATTTCGGTTATCAAAGTTAACATATCAACAGTTAAATAATTAAATTTTAATATAGTACCACTTAAAACTTAATATGAAAACTTTAAAAGTTCACAGTAAAAAATACACTACATATCAATTCATCTTATAAGTTGTGCTTATGTTGGTATCAATATATTTAATTTTTTTTTTGCATTGTAATAAATGATGTTAGTTTGCAGCTTCTCAACCATCCCATTTGAAAATTAATTTTAGGAAAAAAGTTATTCTTTATAAAAAGTTCTGCATGGTCCAAAACCTAAAATGCAACCATCAGCTGTCAAATTTTATTGGTCATATACGGAGTTTGTGTGAAAATATGAATTTTGTTCCAGAATAAAGTACCTTTATTTTTGACAATATCAAGAACTGTTATAAAGAAAAGTTATTTAGAATTGAAAACTGGGTTCAATCATACAGTCATGTATACCTGTTGCTAAAAATAAGATTTTGTAATTTTTCTTTTTCTCTACAGTGATACATGCACATTGATATTTCAAATGTTGAAATGACAGTGACAGGTCTGTCATTAAACATCAGATATTATTTAAACATTATAAATGAATAGTAATTCCGGTGACATTGAGTTTGGAGAAAAAATAGAAATTGTATTAATTGTGATTGAAAATTATAAAACGTATCGGGAAGCAGCTGAAATATATTATAACAAACATCCAGATAAAAATGTACACAATACTACAGTAATGAATATTTATTTCGTTAGTTAGTTAGGGTTGAAGGTCATTCCATCATCGACAATTTTGGGAACTCACTGTACCATTTGAATTAAATGAAGCTTCATCTTCAAACATGATTATTCTAACCCAAAATGGATGCTCTTCTAACTCTCCTTGGATAAGAGAACAAAAATTGAAACCACTAACATAATCTCTAGGTTTTAATGTGGTTTATATGGGTGGAATTTGTGTGCTTTCAAAATATTTGCCATCATATCTTTACCCTTTTGCGCAGCTAATATTTAATATATTCTATTGTAGATAACATTACATTTAAAGTCCTCACTTTAAAGTCCTCAGTTATCGACGTTTGTTATTTAATTTATTTTTAACATATCCATATGTTTTAATTATTTTCATTTCAAAATATTAATTATTGTATGTACATTTGTGTCTGGATGTTTCTTATTAAATATTTCAGCTGCTTCCCGATACGTTTTATAATTTTAACTCACAATTAACACAATTTATATTTTTTTTACTTCGCAAATTTAGCATATCTTACTATGTTTATAATATTAGGCAAATTATTCTAAAATTTATGAATTCAAATTAAATTTTAAAATGAAAAAAAAAAGATTTGTCATTATGTTGTTCTGTCTAACTTTTCTCTATTACACACACAATTTACGGCACAAAAGGATTATCAAATACAGGTTTAATACCGTAAATTATGCATTATTCATTATTCGAAGAAAAATCAGTTTACTTTTGAAAATCAAAACCAATACATTTTTTATTAAATATTATATTGGTATTCATTATTTATTTCCGGCGATTTAGCTGAAAAAATATCTCAGATTTATAGCTCAGGCAAATATAAGTTTATAAAATCATCGAACGTTACTTGAAATAGTATAATTTAGGCTATTATTTAACCACCAATTTTTAATTTAGTAAATGTTATATACAATTTAGAATTGTTCGAAAAACTCTAAACTAGTAAAGTCATGAGTAAACAAACGGTAGAAAAACCACTTACGATTCCGCCATATTAGTAACGTCAAGCCCTGATTTACAAAATTTTTGCTTTGAAAAACTTATTTTAGGATACACTCGTCATTTGAAAGTTTCGGTTCTCATTTAAAAAATAATTATGTCCGAAACTGACACACTTATTTGTCGAAACTATGTAGTCAGAAAAAAGTCGATAGAGTTATTCGAAATAAGGATTTGAATGTAGATGTAAGTCATATTTTTTTTAGATTTACAATATCTCCTTACTTTAGTAAGTTTTGAATTTATAATCGTCACATAAATGGACATTTCGGGTATTTCACACGTTCAAATATTCGCAAATTATGTATCTAATGTTCATTTCATGGTTTATTTTATCCATTCGCTGTTTTGGGCAGCAAAAAATAATGAATTCCTTAATAGCATAAAAATTAAAAGATAATAGTTTGATTTTTACCAACATTATTTTTTGTAGTAAGTTATTATTATTGATTGGTATTTATTTCTATATTAAAATCTATAAGAAATATATGAATAAAGTTTTATTGAGAAAATGGACGTAATAAAAAAATCGAAGATTTATTTCTCTAGCGTGCATTACAATAGCCATTGAAATTCAGTTTGAAAGAGCAAGAAATTTACAGAAAGTTATTAATTTAAATAGCAATAATAAAAGTCTATTTTTAAATATGTATAGAAGTAGGAGCCAGGCCTCAAATATTTATCTTTCGCAGATGTTAGCATTCGTCACCCCCAAGTGTTCTACCTTTAAATTTTAAAAGGAATTCGTCGAATGAATGCGTCACATCCCAATATCCGGTCCAAACTAACACACAATAGCAATTAACACATAACAACATTTACACATTTACAGTAAAATGAGAATGGATCAAATAAACCAAGAAATTAATATTAGACACATAATTGGAGCTTATTTGACAGTGCAGCATATACAAAATATCCATTTATGTGAGTTTTATGAACGTAATTTAATTAAAAAATCACTGAACTAATTGTAAGGAAGGAATGTAAATCTGGTATGAGAAAATGTTATTTTCATCAATTAAATGTGGTTGCAAATACAATAACATTTTCAAAAAAAAATCGACTAAATAAGCGGTCAGGGTTTTGCGTAATGACTTTACTTTTATTTTATTTACCGAATCCGAAAATGATTTGTATACAAGTTCTTTGGAATTTAATAATGCGTTTAGTGATGATGTTGGATATTCGTTGGAACTTATCGTTTTGTTGCTAGGACAACGCACTGTTGCTTTTATTTTCAAAACGAAATTACTCAAAAAATTTCTAATAATGCAACTTAAAAAAAATTACTAGAGAAAAATCTCCATAAAGAATAAAAAAGTGTATTGTTATAGCAACAAAATAATCAACTTTAGTTTGATGCAATACTGAATTTGGTAAATAATTTAAAAAAAAATGTTATTATGCGACAAATTTTAGACACGCAGCGCTTATTTTAGTCAAATTAACTTGAAAAATGCCTTAGGCGAGGGTATAATAGTATACTCTGTAACAAGGTTAAAATGGAAATTCGATGCGAGTGGACTAGCATCAGAATTTCCATTCTTACCTAGTAGTAGACTATACTTTCTCCTCGACCAGATAAAATAGACTAATACAATAATTATTGTATTAGTATATTAATTATAATTAACACAAAGAACTTACGTTTTATTATCGCGTTTGTGGTTATGTTTATAGTATTTTGACAATTGTGATATCCAAGGCTAATTGTTTTATTCGAAACGGTGTGAGAATATTCATTCCATTAGTTATTATGGAATGAATTACATGCAAAACGCATAAGTGCATTTTATTTTGATCCATAACAAGAGTGAGAATGTGTACGTTCTATGATCAAAATTGATTTCAGAATGCTTAAATTCTACAGTGGTCGTGGAGAAAAAATAGTATTGTATTGTAGTTAAAAATGCTCTATCTAAAAAGTAAACAACAAGGTAGGTTGTTATTTGAAAATAACAATATTTTTGCCATTCAAATGAAAAAATGAAATGAAATATGTCTCTCCTATAAACTTTATAAATTTACTAAAAATTAATTATAATTATTAATCCATAGAAACCTGCAAACACCCCATCCGCAAGTTGTGGGATAAATCCATGAGAATAAAGTATAAGTTCTTGAAAATCTGTAATAATTTAAGTGAAAAAATGTAATAATAATTACCATCGATTTGAAAATTTACTCAAAATTCATTCCGGATTGTATTTTAAGAAAATTATTAACAATCTATTTATAGATTTTCAATTGATGACAAGCGCGGTAACTCGTGTGAAATCCCAAATATTTTAATTTTATTTTTTCACTCTTGAGTAACAAGTTACAATACACGTTTTTTGTTATGCTATTGCCTTTTTTTGCCATCTGTATGGGAAGCAGGAGTTTGCATAAACATATAAATACAATGTAAATCGCCAATGTACATTGCTGAATTTTCTATTCGATACAGAAACCAAATTAGAATGAGTTACATTTTAATTGTTGTCAGAATAAAGACAGCACTCTCATACTATTCAAAGCAATTATGGTGAAAAATCTAATCGCTCATATTTTCTTTGGTTTTTATCAACTTTTCCTAATATTTTGCAAACAAACATGTAAGTATATGAACCAACCTAAATATTCCAGCGTTCATGAACATATATTTAGGGAGATGCATTTCAAACGAACTTCTTACTTATTGTTAGACAATTTTGAAACAATAAATATTATTTTTAAGAAGTAAACATATTTTTAAAACAGTTTGTTTGATTATTGTCTTTAGATTGTCACTAAAAATTCTTAGGGGTCAATCAAATCAACCAATTTAATTTGAAAAGGTCTCTGACAAAATTTATCTATTTTCGTTTTTTTACCTATGTTGTAGTATATTCAGAGAGTTGAAAACAGCTATGCATTAATTTTTCAGATGTTCAGTTTTTTTTGTGAACAGCCATTTTGTATTGGTGGGTCAGCCTATTTTGCATTTTGTAGAGATTTACGTTAAACTCTGTAGCTCCTCGGTTTTTGGAGATATTTGGTTCAAAAAGAAACCATGTTAAAGAACATAAAATGTACAATTTTTTCTGTTAAGTATATATATATATATATATATATATATATATATATATAGGCCTATACTAAATTGTAAATTAGCAGAAAATAGGTAAATGTTAACGTTTCCAAAATAAAAAGCTTCTCTTTAAAAATTAAAAGTGTTAAAGATAAAACGAAGACTCAAATTCATTTTTTGTGGATATAGTGTCTATAGTATACTACTTCCCTAAAAAGTATCAGGCCAGAGAGTTACATCCTTTTTTAAAGGGTCTTCAAATATTGCAATTTTCCTAAAATCAGGTATTTTCGATCTGAAATATCTCGGAAGGGACACACTTTAAAAACCCAATATTTTCACAAAACGTTCTTTAATGGTGTTATACTAAGTGGTTAAAATTTCATCACTGAGACTTTATTAGCTTTTTGGTTAGAAATTTAAAAAATAGCTAAAACTTCTGGAAAATAAAAAAAAATTAGCGACTATCATTGGTTGATTTGACATGGATTGACCGTTAGATATACAGTATGTTTTTTATCGTGGGCCATAGGATTTTACATGCTAAAACTTTTACCTTGTGTTAATGTATATTTTATCATATAATTTTGAAGCAAATTTTTGTTAGTAATATAAATCAATTATTTTTCTATATGATGGGATTAATTAGAATTATTTAAACATGTTTTATTCCATTAAAAAAATATTTTTTTAATATAAGTGTCGACTCAAGTACCTGTTCCCCGTACATGTTCAGGTAATGATATTTATTAATATTGTTTAGTGCTATTTCAAAATTAATCATAAACTATTTGTATCCTTAATATGATGTATAATGCTCTAGTGCAGAGAAAGGAGCAGTGTTGAAGTTTTTTGCAACGCACATAAAAAGAAATACTGTACCAGGAAAAGTAAACTGCATACAATGTATGAATAGCAATTCTATATTATCTTCACGCGGTTGGACTGACATTAAATTTTGTGTTAAAAATCATATAGATAAAATTAAAAATTCAAAGAAAGTGGGAAAATTTTGTTAATTGAATACGAAATAAATTATATTACATGCACTTTTTATATACATATAAAGATTGTAATAATATTTGTATCATTTTATCATCCCGAACCCGTTTAAACTTTAAAACAGAATCCAATAAATTAATATAAATAAATGCTATTTAATTTGGTGAATTTGCATAATTTATGCATAATTTTAACTGTAATTCAAGTAAAGTGGGAACAAAAAAATCAATTTAAGTTGGGTATTAATTGTCAAGAACAATAATAATTTAGACAATTACAAGAAATTCCGTGCATTTTTAACATTTAATTGTACATTTTATTTCTCTGTTTGCAATTTTATGTTTCATAAATAATTCAATTTTTATTTATTTATTAATAATTACTGTTATTAATTTAATTAATTTCTCTACTCACAATTTCTTATTTCATTAATATTTTAATATTTCAATATTTATTTATTAATAATTTATGTTATTTATTTAATTGAAATATTTATGAATGGACACTGCAAGTCCTAACGCCAACTGTAAATCTATTTCCAACCCGAGAATTGAGCAAACAATGCGATCCCCTCGGTAGGTATGTGGGATAGGTCGGCAACGCAGCATATTTTGTTCCAGGTGGCGCTACCAACAAGGGTTGTCACAATTTGGTGTGTAGCACACATGATCGGTACCCATGATGTGGCGTCATACACACAATTATTTTTAAGGTATCATAACTTTCGTGAGAATGATTTTAGAGAATTTTCGTATAGATAACTGAAATAATCTGATCTTCTTTAACATTGGTACTAAATGTCGTAAGTGTGACATATGAAGCAATGGAGAAATAGCCGAATGTACTTGTGGCACGGAGGGTAAGGTGCCACAAGAACGCGCCTCCGCCACAATTCAGGATGTAGCACACACACACACACACACACACACACACACACACACACACACACACACACACACACACACACACACACACACACACACACACACACACACACACACACACACACACACACACACACACACACACACACACACACACACACACACACACACACACACACACACACACACACACACACACACACACACACACACACACACACACACACACACACACACACACACACACACACACACACACACACACACACACACACACACACACACACACACACACACACACACACACACACACACACACACACACACACACACACACACACACACACACACACACACACACACACACACACACACACACACACACACACACACACACACACACACACACACACACACACACACACACACACACACACACACACACACACACACACACACACACACACACACACACACACACACACACACACACACACACACACACACACACACACACACACACACACACACACACACACACACACACACACACACACACACACACACACAGCAGCAGCACACTGACACAAATTTTTTTTTTCGAGAAAGTTTTGAAATGGCATCTAGGGACCCCAAAACGGATATTTCCGTAAAAAAAATTGAAAAAAAATCTCGTACTTCGTAACGGAGAAAGTAAAAATAAAATATTGTATGCACCACGGGAGATATTCATGTTCTTTACCCTCGGTTGACTTATAAACCTCGGGCCAGGGGCCCTCGGCTTGTAACCCTGTCAACCTCGGGAGAAAAACATTACAAATCTCCCTTAATGCATAAATATCTATTAACCGTTATACCGTGCGCGCCTAAAGTATGGAATTTAGTCAGTAAAATCGAAATAAAATATTTTTCGAAAAAATCTTCGAACACGTCGAATTTCTTTTATAAAAATACACATTTTTGCATGAAAGTCAATTTTCAGTCGTCATTTGTTTTGTTTTTGAGTAATGACGTCATCCATTTTCTTTTTAAATGGCAACCCCCTATTTTTGTTCTTGATTTTGAGAGATCTTTTTATTATCGAACTGGCAGTATTTTTTCCAAAAATATTTTATTTCGATTTTACTGACTATATTCCATACTTTAGGCGCGCACTGTATACAATAACTGCTATAGCATCCACGATGTTACAGACAAAATTTTTCAAATAGGATGACGTGAATGCTATAGCAATCACGTCCGCGAACGAGTCAGAGGGGAAATAAACAATTGATATATTTTATTTAAAAAACATACAATAAATCGGGTGTGTATAAATAGTCGATAATCTACAAGTGACGATTATTCTTCCTAAAATTCTGAATAGAAAATGTCGATGAAAAAATGTTCTATCATTCCACATATGCCATCAGGAGCCACTTAAAAAAGAATATATATTAGGCAACATCGCATTCATGTGCTGTCCTGTTTTTCAATAATCCCTTGATTAATTATGTGGGATTAGAGTAGAAGGTATACTTTTTCCGCTTGAAATTGAAAATCTACCTTCGAAGGGACTTTATTGCAGCCCATTGTGCGCTCGGATTTTTATTAGGGTAATGGGAAGAGACTGGCCGTCCACAGCCGGCTTCCCAGTACGTGCAATAATTAGAAAGATACATTATCATAAAAATACATACCGGGTGAATATTCCAAAACCGAACATAGGCATTTAACATGGGAAAAAGGTCTTTTGCAGATTTCTGCTCCCCATTTTAACTAAGAGGATTTATAATTTACCAATCGAAAAAAGATTTTTTTCCTCATCTAATGATATCGGAATTAGTTAATTTTTAGTTGTATTTCTTTATTAATTTATCAAAATATTCGCAATAAATGCAATTCGGAAAATCGTATTGAGCCATGACTTGTAAGACAATAAACAGATTCATGGTGTGCAATGGCTTGCCTGAAAACAAGTTATTAGTTTATAATAACTGTCAGTAATATTTCTTTGTAAAATGTATTCTATTGTGTAAAAACAGTTCATAGTAACAAACATTTACATTGGAAATAGTTACCGTAGAGTGAGAGATTTATGTTCCGTGCAGTTTAACGAGAGCTCCATACCGTCAGTATCGACAATTAGAAAATTCTGGTTGTTTAAATTCAGGTGAATATTATTCACTTCAAATGATAGTTTTAAAATGATCTCGTTATGATTATTTATTAGAATATCATAGAATATATGGCGACAGACGAAAAAACATACACGAAGAAGTTGTTATTGGGCTGGTATCCGGGAATTCTGGACTAAGTACAAGATCTATTGCTATATAACATGGTAAATCGCAAGGAACGGTCTGCAAAAGTTTAAGAAAGTACGGCTACCGTCCGTACAAGTTTCAATGATATCAAGAACTCTTGCCGTTTGATGAAGAACCTAGACTTTGTGAAATTATTCAAGAACGTGTTAATGCTAATCGCAATTTTCTGTTGTTAATTTGCTGTACGGATGAATGTACCTTTATATTAAATAATATAACGTTCAAAACAATAGATACTGGGCACATGATAATCCCTATCTGAATTAAAATCTAAGAAAGCAATATCCTCAAAAAAATTATATTTGGACAGGCATTTTTAATTCTCATATCATGGGTCCTTAGAATTGTTAATTACTCAGGTTAACCCTGCAATAGAAGAAGCGGCACGTCCAAACCAGGATATCTGGTTCCAACACGACGGATGTCCAGCACATTTCGAAATAATCGTCAGAGAATATTTATATAATGTATTTCCAAATTAGTGGATTGAACGAGGAGGTGAAATCAACTGCATGCTAGATCTCTTGATTTGGCACCGTGCGATTTCTTCTAATTAATTACTTAATTCTTTGAGGAATGCAATATTTGAGGAGTGCAGGTTGATAACAAATAGACAGTTGGCAAACGTCAGAAATTCGGTTTACAATAGGATGGGGTATTGTTTAATGCAGAGACATTGCGCACCAGCAATAAATGTTGTAATGTAACTCCTTCCATTTATTTCATTTATTAAAATGTATTTATGTTATTTTTGTATAAACAATATTTTCATAAACACGATGCGATCAATGCTAATGAAGTTTACTGAATTTTACATTTACCAGAAAGTCAACCAGATTTTTTTCAATTCTTTAAAAACATTACAATTGATATCAGTAAAGAAAATTGGAAATCTCAAAATCATAGTCGTCAACGGCATAATGAGTTTGTCACTCGAATGACGTTTGAATCTGTTTATTGTCATGGCTCAATACGATTTTCCGAATTGTATTTATTACGAATATTTTGATAAAATAATAAAGAATTACAACTGAAAATTAACTAGTTCGGATATCACTAAATGAGGAAAAAAAATCTTCTTTCGATTGATGTCATTGTAAATCCTCTTCGTTAAAATGGGGAGCAAGAATCTGCAAAAAACATGTTTCCCATGTTAAATGCCTATGTTCGGTTTTAGAATATTCACCCGTATATTGCATCAAGTCAAATATATACACAATAAAATTCATTACATTCCTATTTTAATAATACATGTAAAAGAGTGCAGTTTTACAATAGATAAATATATATAACAAAAAAATTATATAAACGTGCGATAATTAGAAAAATACATTACATTACATATATTGCATCAAGTCAAATATATACACGTCATAAAATTCATTACATTCCTATTTTAATCATACACATAAAAGAGTGCAGTATTACAATAAATAAATAAATATGACAAATATTACATAAAGAAACAAATATTACTCCGCACAACTTGAAACATCACTTTCACTTTCAGTTTCACTTTGAAGATTAATATTGAAACATACAGTTGGTTCCTGAAGCGTCGTATAATCGTTTTCAATTTTAATAACATGACTGATGCAGTTCTTCCACGTGGTAGTTGAAATGTTGTTAAATTCTTGTTGGATCATTTTAATTGTTTCTTCGCTCATTTTGGGATTTGTATTATTTTTCCGCAAATTACTTTTTACTGTTGACCATACAAGCTCAATTGGATTTAATATACAGTAGTAAGGAGGAAGTCGCAACACTTGGTGGCCAAATTCTTCTGCCATCTTATCAACTACATATTCATTTTTGAAATTTCGTGCTTTGATAATTGTCAACAAATCTTTTTTTTTTCGAATTTCGGGAAAAAATTAGATTATTCTGAATGCAAAACTCAGCTATATCATTTTTCTTAGAAGCCATGGTAGGAATTCTGTTCAGTTGCCTTGAGTGGTATGTTGCATTATCCATTACAATAACTGTATTATTTCCAAATTAGTTAACAATTGATTTCGGAACCCAGATTCGAATAGTTCAGCATTCATGTCCTGATGATAATCTAAAGAGCTTGAGGCAACATTTTTCGCTGATAACAATAAAGCATTTGGCACAAAACCTGAATCTCCTCCCGCATGTAGAATTACAATTCTTTTTCCTCTATTACATGGAGTGCTAAGGTAACACTTATTGGATTTGTCGATCCATCCCTTGGAAACGACGTCGTGAGTATCGAACCACGTTTCATCCAAATAAATGTTCGACCTCCCTGCATTCCGATATTCCTTAATTTTTTCTAAATACTCATATCGGTGTTTTTGCAATCTTGGTGACTCCATTATTGCAATTCGTTTGTCTAGCGTTTTGTATCTAAAACCTTGACTGAGGAGATATTCATGCAGGGTTGTTCGTTTGTATGGAAACTCATCTCCCAGCTTTTCCAAAATAAATTCAATTGTTGGAACTTTACCGAGTCGTAGATAGTATTTTTAATCCTCTTAGCGGTGGCATCATCTATTTTCATAAATTTTGAACTTCTTCGACGTCTTAATATCCGTTGAAAGAAACATGTGTTTTGCTGACGTCTGATTTTTATCTTCTATTGTTGATGTATCCATTTGATCGCCGTTATTTGGAAATTCGTCAAAATTAATTTGAAAAAATAGTTTCTATTGATAGATTGAAGGGACTCTGTAGATTGTTTATAGAAATCTTCAACATATATTCTGGAGAAGCCTATCTCCTCACTCTCTCCTTGGGGATCATCGAAATAAGTTTCATTATAAATAAATGAAATTAATTTTGCTGTTTCACTTAATGACGTTTCCATCGTGCACTTAAACCTTTCACAAGATAATAATTGTACCGTTGCAAAGAAAAATATTACACCAATTGAAACACAAATAGTGGGGGAATTTGTAACTCATAATTATCCAATGGCGTCTATCATTAAGAAAAAATTATAGGGAGCATTTTATTGGTACTGTTGCAAAGAGGAAGGAGTTAATGAATGTGTAACTATTAATAACCTAATGGCGTCTATAATCTTGTACTAATGGCATTCATCATTAAAAAGTAATTTAAAGGGAGCATTATATTTGTACTGTAACAAAGAGGAAAGAGTTGAGGAATTTGTATCTTTTAATAACCTAAAGTCATCTATAATCTTGTACTATTGGCATTAATCATTAAAAATTATTCAAAAGGAGCATTAGAAAGCAGACAGCGAATATGTTCAAAATTTGTGGAAATCAACTAGTCTGACTCGGATACTCGGATAATATCTAGTTTCTTTTAATTATTGTAGTAAAATGTAATAAGTAGAGCCCGGATCTTCAGGCAAAATGCCTAAAATGCCTATAAATGCCTATTTTAGCTGTTTTAATGCATAAATGCCATTTTTCCTTATAAGTGCCTATTTACGCCTATTTATATATAAGGAATGCCAAATATGGCCATGTCCATAAATCATAAAAATTCATTCCGAGAAAATTGTTAGTTCGCACCCCCCTTCCGTCGATGAGGGGTAAGCAGGGACAAGAGGTCACGGACCCGTAGTGTCGACAAGACGTCACGGACCCGGTGTAGGGAATCCCCAATAAAATCCCTTTGTGAACAAAATAGTAACCGCCTTTTTATCTATAATATATAATAATTTATATCTTATAGGTGCTTTGCGGATAGGCGTTTACAGAATCAGTGATGGTCATGGTGACTCATGGTACGGCCGACGGTAGCAATACAAATAGGTAGGGTCGGTTGCAGAGACGGCAGGCGGCGTGACCGTACCTATCTGTATTGCCACCTCTGCTACCTCGGCCGTTCCACGAGTCACCCTGCAAGTCGTTACTGTACAGAATGCATACAAATACATTTCAGAAAGTGATTTAGTTGAGTTTCGATTTAAACCACGTTTACGTCGTTTGCGTCTATGTACCATGCGAAAAATACGAGAGTCAGTAACCGACAAATTAAACAAATTCTTGAAAGATTTTAGAAGTGACATTTTTTCGAGTGATGGTTCCGTGCTATTTTGCAAAATTTGTGAAAAATCGGTGAATTTTGAGAAAAAAATATTTTATTTCCCAACACATCCAGGGGACAAACCATAAAAAAGCAGCACAGTTGAAAGTGGGAGCCCCGATAACTCCCCTGTTGCCGACATTTTTAACAACATCGAATCGTGCATCTGAATTTTCATTCAACCTGTGTAATGCGTTTGTGCGTGCTGGAATTCCATTATGGAAAATACAAGATCAATCTTTTTTCGAAAAGTATACTAAAGAAAACTTGCTGTGTGAATCAACGCTGCGGAAAAATTATCTCGATCGTGCTTATCGAGAGACATTGGAAGCAGTACGAACATAAATGAAAGACAGGAAGATTTGGATATCAATTGATGAAACTACAGATGCTCTGGGAAGGTAATTTCTCGATCAATTCAAATTTTAATTATGCGTGAATTAAAATGTACTTATGGTCTTCCAGACACATTGCCAATGTAATAATTGGATCACTCGAACAAGATCACACCTCCTGGATCTACCTACTAGATTCCGATTTGCTCGAAAGAACCAACCACTCTACAATTTCTCAATTATTTATAAATCGCTATCGTTACTTTGGCCGGAGAAAATTCTACACGACAACGGGCTCATGTTCATCTGCGACGCTGCTCGTTATATGGCTCATGGACTTCATCGTGTGGCGCGAACAATTTTCAGACATAGATGTGTTAATATCTTCAGTAAAAAAGATTTTCCTAAAAGTGCCATCAAGGATAAGGTTTTTTAAAGAAATGGCACCAGAATTGGCTTTACCACTCCAACCAATACTAACTCGTTGGGGTACATGAATATCAGCTGCTTGTTATTATGCAACTAATTTTGCACAAATTAAAGAAATTATTTTAAATTTAGATGAAGAAGTGGTGGCTTCAATCAAAGCTGTGAAAAAACTTTTGGAAAAAAAAATTACATTATGATTTAGCATTTATTTCACCTAATTATTCCATGCTTCCACACAAAATAACAAGTTTAGAAAGCGGAAATTTAACTTTGGTTGATTTCGTTCACGTTGTAAATAATACCATTAAAAATATTTGTAGCATTTCTGGTAATAAAGGGTGCATCATAAGGGGAAAAATGTGAATCTGTGTTTAGTGCGAACAAAGACTTTAAAATTGTAAAAAGCTTAGCTAACATTCTTTCAAGCAATGCAAATGAAACAAAAATGTTAATCATGAGATAACAGAAATTACATGTTTTAAATTTGCACCAGTTACATCAGTAGACATAGAAAAATCGTTTTTGCAATTAAAATATATACTCTCAGATAGACGGCAAGCACTAACTACGGATAATTACAAAAAAAACATCTTTTTATTAGTTTTTATTTACATATGTTTTAATAATTATTTTGTTTTATGATCTATTCTAATAAAATGTATGATTGTGCAATAAATCCATTTGAATAATAATAATATTAATTTTGTTTTATGCCCATGACTGTCTATTTTCAAAATTTTTCAGATTTTTGAGTGCCTATTTTTGTGTTTTGATTGCCTATTTTCATATTTTTGAATGCCTTTTTGCCTGCCTATTTTAACATTTTTTAGTGCCTGAACATCCTGGCCCTAGTAATAAGTATTATAACACTATTTTAGATGATTTTAGTTCATGTAACATAGAAATGGGGGCAAATATGCAATTAGCGAAGCCGACTCTGGACGTCCGCAGACGGCCAGCATCTTCTCATGACCCTAATAAAAATCCTAGCGCACAATGAGCTGCAATAAAGTCCCTTCGAAGGTAGATTTTCAATTTCAAGCGGAAAAAGTATAAGTCTTATTTGACTATCCGAAGAACTGAAAAGCTTCTGGTAAAATTTCGTACACCGGAAGTGGAAGTTTACCTTAACCGTTTTTTGTTTCTTTCTAATATTTTTTGAAATATGAAAAATATTACAAAAATATTGAAGATATCGAATAAATGAACATCTTTTGCTTGAAAATATTTTTCATAAAATCATTGTTATTCGAGAAAAAAAAAATTATTTTTTTATATTTTTGGTTTATAATTATGAAACGATAATAGTTACAGCAAATTTATATGAACAATAATTGTAGAGAATGCCGAAATAAACAACTAATACATCATTAGTTTTTTTTCAAAATCTCTTTAGTTTTAAATTTGCATTATAATTTTTCCATCTTTCATAGTTTTGACGTTTTAAACGTCAGTTTTATCCGAGTCTACGAAACGTTCGATGTACATTTAAAATATGATTTAAATTGAAAATAAACCATGAAAGTGTAAATATAAAAAAGACCATAAGTCGGAGAAAATTTTTTGTGTCTGTGCGCGCTGTATGTCAAAAACTAATTCTGCAATCAACATAAAACTTTGAATATAAGTCTTATTTGACAATCCGAAGAACTGAAAAGCTTCGTAAGATTGCCACCCACTAAATAATTTTAATTATGCAATGAGTGGTGAAAACGTAAAGTTTTATTTTACCACGGGTCGGTCCGGGTTCATTTAGTTTATTTTTAATTTTTTTTTTCTTTAACTTTTTTCTTACTCTTATTACTTTCTGGTTGACCATATTTATGACTGATAAAACCCCCTTAATCCAATAAATACACACAATAATAATTAAATAGTTTATTTACAATTTGTAAAAAATTGAAATTAAAATAATTCGAAAAATAAAAAATAAAACTCGGTAACCTGGTATCGGACGGCTGCTACCTCTGTCGTGGAACGGCTGCTCCCTCTGTCGTTGAACGGCCCATCCACTACAGGTTACTGCACGACAGCTCAGCCCAGCCTGGGACAGACCCCAACAGATGGCTCTACACAATAAAATATTATGTGTTTAATTTTATCTGTTTTCGGTAAATAGTTTTGGTTTCGGATTTGCATTAAATGTGCCCTATGGAATGTTTCTCTTTACAAATTTATCTAGTAACGGCTAAATTTGCAGAGTTTCCCCTCTGGAATGTTTCTCTACAAATTTATCCGTCTAGCCGGAGTCACGCTAATTTGTAAAGCTCTCTTCGTCTTACTCAGGTAATGAATTCGCGTTAAATTTGCCGAGTTTCCCCTCTGGAATGTGTTTCTTTACAAATTTATCTAGTAACGGGTAAATTCGCAGAGTTTCCCCATTGGAATGTTTCTCTACAAGTGTATCCGTCTAGCTGCGAAAACTGACTACAATTCGGATTGCAAGTCACTCAGGATCTCGTATAACCCACCTTGGAAGGCCTATGCTATACAAGCTCTGAAGCAGGAGCGCTCCAGACCTTGTTTATATACGCGAAATTCCGCTCCATTGTCCCCACTGTTCGGTCTTTTCAGGTGGGAATTCTCCCACATTGCGGCTGTTGCGCGCGCAAACTGACAAAATCGTGAGGATTCGGATTTTCGACACGGTCGTTCGAAACAAAAACTTGTTCACGGCCGATCGATGGAATGTGCCATCTTAAGTTTTAATTTAAAATGACAAAACGATATGCAGAGTCGCCACTAATATATTCTATATATATACTGGTTTGAATGAAAAATGCAACACCAAGAAGTTATGATCAGATTTTAATGAAAATTTCACAGAAGTTGTGTTTGAATGTCTCAAGTAAACGATCAAAATTTCAGTTAAAAAACTTACTTACACAAGCATTTTTTTTTAATAATGAGTCGGTCCTCCGTTGTTTCTAATGCAGTCATTCACGCGGTTCGGCATGCTTTGAATGAGGTGATTAATATCTTCTTGGGGTAGCTCATCCCAAGCTTCCTGAATCCGCAAACGAAGTTCGTCCAAAGTGTCTGGGGCACGGGGTCAATTTCCTAGTCTGACGCCTATCATATCCCAAACATTTTCGATAGGCAAAAGGTCTGGTAAACGAGAAGGCCATGGAAGCACTACAACGTTAGCTTCTTCTAAACACTCTATTGTTACCCCTGCTGCATGTGAGCGAGCATTATCTTGCTGAAAGATAGGGTTTTGCAACCCTTGTAAGTACGGCAGTGCAACGGGCTCTAGAAAAGTCTGTACGTAGCGCTAAGCATTTAGGGTGCCAGGAATAAAAACTAGAGGGGATCTACCACCATACGTGATGGCACCCCAAATCATCACCCCCTCCATGAGAGCAGTATGCCGAGGAAGCGCGAAGTCCATATTTCTGCGTTCCCCGCGGAAACGTCTGACACGTCTACGTCCATCGTTGGCCCACAAACAAAAGATGGATTCGTCAGTGAACACAATTTGTTGCCATTCTTGTCTCCAATTCACCCGTTCTCTACACCATTCCAACCTAGAAGCTCTATGACGTGGAGTCAGGGGAAGGCAACAAAAAGGACGATAACTACGCATTCCAAAACTCCGCATTCGATGATATATCGATGCCATTGAGATTCTAACATTTAATGTATCCCTCCAATTGTTTCCAATGGCCCGCGTAGTGGATAATCTTTCTCTTATCGCCAAAAGTATCAACCTGCGTTCTTCGCGGTCTGTCGTTCTTCGCTGTGGTCCAGATCCTCTCCGACGTCCATGAAAACCTTCCTTAGACCATCTTCGCCAGCACCTCATTACTGTGGTTGCGTCACGTTCCATTCTATTGGCAATTTCTCTAAACGAAATACCACCCTCTCTCATGCTAATAATACGACCTTGCTCGAAATCACTTAGTTGTACAAAATTTTGATGGTTACGAACTCTGGGCATTTTAAATGATGTTCTTCGCACTATTATCACGAGAAAACTAATCCAAATTATTCCATGTTTATAAAAACATAATTTGATATTTCTATTTTTCGTATATAAAATCATCCTAAAAAGAGGTTTGATGAAGGAGTTTTTATTGAAATTTTAATGAGTTACTTTTTATACCGAAAGCCATCAATTGTAGAAAAATTAAATAAATTCTGGCTGTCTTACTTGGTGTTGCATTTTTCATTCAAACCAGTATATTTAATTCTGGCCCTCTTTGCATATCGTGTCGTTACATACCATCCTCACCCTGGGAAAAAGAAAAGATCTATGTGATGAATCCCTTCTTCACGGCCCGCCGGTATTCCATCTTAATCCATTTCTCCCCGACTTTAATGTGGATCTTTTTTTTCGGATGGATAGGCACTTTAAATTGTACTGGTTGTGATGCCTGGTTATTTTGAACGGTTGGTAGCGCCTGAACACCGATGTCATCCACCATGGCTACCGACCCGTCAACGCTCTCCATTGACCCCATTACATCTAGCCCCATCAGGCTTTCCCAACCCGTGGATTCTGGTAAGCTTATTACAGGCGGTGAATGAATATTCCGGCCGGGTGTAATCGGAAGCTGGCCTTCCTCTGGGGTCTTTGGTTGCGGTGACAGGCGTGTCACAGTCGCCATTGCCCTGTCGTTCTCCAACAGGTCGTGCCACGATGCTGGTTTCTAATCTGCAACACCGGACCGTGACGGACGCACATACCGGCCAGGCGTAATGGGAAGCTGTCCTTCCTCTGGCGTCTTTGGGAGCGGCGATAACGGTGACATTCCCCGTTTCCCAGGCGGTGTCGGCGGAGATCTACCAAAAAGTTCCTCCATTTTGTAGAACAACCTCAATTTTGGAGGAGTATCTTTGATTGGAGATAGTAGAGCAGGAATGGGGCTGCAGTGCAATTGCAAAATTTCTGCTCCATCCTGCTCCACTAAAGTATTCAGAGGGGTTGTCTTGCGGCGGCTGCCATGGTCGAATTCGCATTCTGGTCCTTCTTCTTGCTGGTATCATCTTATTCGGTGGCTGGATTTATACTGAAGATCACAGTTGTACATGTGAGAATTTATACCTCAAATGGCATTGCCCCTCCACGTAAAAATGTGTTTTTTTCCCATTTTTTCTTTATATCATCTGACTAAGTTTTAACTCTGACACGTGTGACCTTCCATGCAGCTGATCCCGCGTGTCCGTGAGCTCGACGATGACCGGTGAAATCACCCTGTGGACTTGATATGGGCCGCTGAATTTTGGTGCTAGTTTCGCTGAGAACTTCTTCGACGCGTCTGACAAATGTCGTGCCAATGACTTTATTCATTCGTTCAACGGGATTATTCTGTGGACTGTAAGGGGGACTAAACTGGTGAGTAATTTTAAAATCGGTAAATTAATTCTCTTAATTTTTGCATGATACTACTGGCTGTCGCACTTTATAGTGGAATTATCTCAGTCCACTTAGTGAACAGCGATCCTGGAACACCAGCAAGTAAACATATCCTTTCGTCGAGCAAGGAAATGGACCAATCAAGTCGGAGCTTACAACTTCCCAGGGCCCATTCACCACCCTCGACCACCACATCTCACCTAAGGGAGGCTGTTGAGAATACTTGTACTGCTGGCAAACTGGATAGGAATTGATGTAATTTCTTACATCCCGGAAAATTCCAGGCCAACAATAGTCTCTGCACACCCTGCGCTTGTCTTGCGAATTCCGAAATGCCCAACGGAATGGCACTCGTCTAGGACAGCTGCGCGCCGCGGTATCGGCACACAAAGTTTCCAGTCTGTTTGAAAACCTTCGATGAGTGTCCTAGCAGGAAATTTCTGGTATATATTTTTTCCAATTAATTTGAACTGGGAAAATTTTTACAGGGTCATATTGTATTTTGCGTTTCAGGGACCACACGCACACTGCTTCTGGCTCGGTGTCGTCGATTGCGTCAACCTGTGTGCTGCGCGATAGAGCATCAGCGACTTAATTTTCGTTGCCTTGCCGGTATATGTATAACCTCAAAGTTATAATCCTGCAATTCCAAAATCCACCGGGCCAGTCATCCTTTTGGATTTTGCATCGACTGCAGCCACTTGAGGCTCTGCTGGTCTGTCATAAATTTGAAGTGGTAACCTTCTAAGTATTCCTTCCATTTTCTTACAGCCCAAATAACCGCCAAACACTCTTGCTCTATGACGGAGTAATTTTGTTCGGCATTTGATAAACTGCGGCTAATGTATGCAATCACCTTTTCAGCTCCGTCATGCACTTGCGTAAGGACTGCACCTAACCCAGTTTGACTGGCATCGGTCTGGACTGTGAAAGTTTTACTGAAGTCAGGACATACAAGGACTGGAGCACACGTCAACGCCTTCTTCACCTTGCTGAAAGCGATTTCCTGTGCATAATCCCAGGTGAATTACTGGTTTTTCCTGAGGAGGTTTGTCAATGGCTGCACCAACCGGGAAAAATCTGGAATAAATTTCCTATACCTGGACGCCATTCCTTAGAACCTCCTCACCGCCTTCACATTTTTGGGAGCTTCCATCTGGGTTATTGCTTGGACTTTTTCTGGATCAGTTAATATACCTTTGGAATTTATAACATGCCCTAAGTATTTCAACTCTTGCTGAGCGAATGTGCATTTTTCAAGATTTATCTGCAATCCTGGGTTAAGCAATTTTCTGAGAATTAATTTCAAATGCTGCAGATTCTCGTTGAATGATGCGCTGGAAACAATTATGTCATCCAGGTAACACAGAGCATAATTGTCACATTCTGGGCAGATGATTGAATCTAGATATCGTTGAAATGTTGCTCCGGCTGAGTGCAATCCAAACGGCATAACCTTAAACTGATAAAGTCCTCTTCCTGGGGCTGTGAATGTAGTTATAGGCCGGCTTTCGGGTGCTAAAGGTACTTGCCAATACCCATCCTTTAGGTCAATTGTGCTAAGATATTTAGCTCCTCGTAGCTTATCTAGCAACCCTTGAATTTGCATGGCCGGGTTCCTCATATAATATTTTTGTTTCGACGGTTCGGTCTCCGGTTTTATTTTGATGCGATGCTCCACCAAATTCTCAATTTTTCCTGTTTCTTCTGTGGAGTGTAAATTTTGTTATAAAAATGCATCAAGTTCCACCTTCTATTTCCCTGTAAGTCCCTGGATGCTTGCAATTTTGGATGATGTCACTTGACATCCACCAGGTGCTCCTCGACTGATATAGATTTCACGGCATCCGGCGTCGATTTTAACCTGGTGCTCCATTAGGAAATAGTAGAGGATAATAGCCGATTCGGGGCCAGGAAGTGATCCCGGAAGTGATCTCGGAAAACCGGAAGTCAAAATGGCAACGCTGTACGCGCAAAATGGCCGCCAATTTAGTGGCGGGAAATTCAAATCTGGGGGATTTTAGGGTGAAAAAATTCAAATCTGGGGGATTTTAGGGTGGAAAAATTCAAATCTGGGGGATTTCGGGGTGGAAAAATTCAAATCTGGGGGATTTTCAACTCAAAATGTTCACCAACTGTCAAAATCTGGGGGATTTTAGTGGCGGGAAATTCAAAATCTGGGGGAATAAAATGGCAACAGCGGAGCTTGGAAGTTCTACAGTGTTGCCGAAAAGGCATCCGGTTTCCGGGAATTCTATCCGGTTTCACCCCGGAATGGCAACGCTGCCGAGCTTTAAGTTCAAGTTCGTGGCGGGGGATTCAAATCCAAAGTTCAGCGCCAGCCAAAGTTCTAAAAGTGGGAAATTCAAAAATTTAATTGCGGGAAATTCAAAATCTAGGGGAATAAAATGCCAACAGCGGAGCTTGGAAGTTCTACAGTGTTGCCGAAAAGGCATCCGGTTTCCGAGAATTCCATCCGGTTTCACCCTGGAATGGCAACGCTGTCCAGCTTTAAGTTCAAGTTCGTGGCGGGAAATTTAAATCCAAAGTTCAGCGCCAGCCAAAGTTCTAAAGCGGGAAATTCAAAAGGTGGGGTCGACTTAAAGTTTTACAAAAGTGCCAACTGTTCACCAAAATTTAGTGCCAACCTAATAGCTTTATTTATATGTGAATATATCCGTAACGACTCGTCGGATTTGGTGTAGATATCTACTTTGCACGTTTTGAAATCTGATTCGGCAATCTGATTGGTTGAAAGTGCTAGTTATTTCATCATCCTCGAATATAACGAGCAGTTATTATGAATTCATCTTTATTGTAACGCGATGCATGATCTTAGAAGTGTGATTAATAACCGCAGGTTTTTGCGTAAAAGTGGAAGTATTGTTTCGATGAAAATTCTCAAATTAGAAAAGACAATCGAAAAACTGCGGAGAGACCTTGAATTGCGAAAAATTATAAACAACGAGTTGGTGAGACGTTTCGAAAAATTGACAATTTGTGTAAAAAGTGCTCAAGGTTGCAGTAACTTGTGATAACAGACCAGACGTTGTGCTCAAGTTTCATCGCCGACGGACCGAAACAGCAAGCATCAGCAAAATATGAAATGAACGGACGTGCCGAATAACGCATGCATGTCTCAAGTTTCATCGCCAGCGGACCGAAACAGCAAGCATCAGCAACATATCAAATGAACAGGCGCGACGTAAGGAGATTTCGTGGGATAAAACAAGAAATCCTAAATCCATAAGTGAGTTTTGATGACAAGTCCTATAGTGCGCAGAATCTATAAAAGTGTGGGGTGGGGAGGTTACCATAAATTGTAAATCGCTCGAGAGACCGATCATTCGAGTCACCATAGAGCAATCAAGATGTCATCTCCTACAATTGAAAGTGCTCCTGCAATTGAAAGTGCTACGTTCCAGGATCCTCTAGAAAAAGAAATCCGAAACTATGATGCGGCAGTGAAGAGGGAGAGGACTCTTCTGGGGCAATCAACTTATCCCCTCAACAAGTCTGCAACAAAGAACGTGAGCATCGGAATCAGCCCAACAGCTAATTTCACCCCATTTGTGAAAATCTGGGGCGCCCATACATGTGTCTTCTTTACCGAGGAGGAATGGAACCAGTTTTCTGCAATCAACATCACAGAGATGCAGGGGCCCATTACCATCGGCGATCACAAGATCACCAAGAACGAGTATCGAGACATCATGGCGATATGGATCGAGCAGCGCGAATTGAGCGTTGTGGTGTCCGAAGAAACTGTCGGAAATTTATTCGATATGAAAAAAGTGATTAATCATAAGTTGGGCGAGCTGAAAGCTCTAGATTTTTATTCATACTATAATTTAATTTTATCATCATGTTTAAAATTAGATGGAGATTTATATATGAATGTATTAACAATAATATCCTCACATATACACACCCAAAATGCATACTTAATGTTGGAATGTTTGCATATTTATTACAACAAAATCTGTATGGATTTCGAAATTAGGAGAATATTTCAATAAAATATAATTCTTATACGAAATGTTTTTATTACCCCCACCTTTTTGTAATTATATTAAGTGTAATTGTAAATATTAATCAGTATCAATCACACCTTGCCAAAGTAAGAATGGAAAACCAAGTAGACGCCGCCATTGAGGCATTTTATGATAAGCTGTTGGTGCTGAATCATGTGAAATATCTTCCGATTTATTACTTAAATCAAGTCGAAGGGATTCAACTTGCAAGAATTTGGGAAGCACTACCGGCTGAATACAAACAGCAAGCAGAAGAGAGACTCCCCTGCTACGAACATCACAACACTGGACCAGATCAGGTAGATGGCCCACCCCCACCAAGGAGGCGCTGTCCGATATGTATATATGGGGCCTCCAATTCAGCGCAATTTAGAGGATAGTAGGAATTTTACTCATCCAATGATGTTGGATGATTTCGAGCAAATTTCTCTCAGCATGTGGATATTATTTTGCGCAATAGCAGCAGTAATATTATTTATTATAATAAGTACAATATGTTTTCTATGTAGAGGTTATAAAAAATAAAAAACAATGTATTACAATACTAGTATTTATTTAAATGTTATACAATATTAGATTTATTTATCCAGCTATTATGGGACTTGTCCAATCCTAACCACTTAACGTAGACCTTGCCACCTTTCCTCCGCAAAACTTTTTCCACCAAATACACGTCCGAATGTTTAGCCTTTTGAAGCTCTTCACCGTAAAATGCTCCAGTAATTGGTGCATCTCGCATATCTTGAAGTAGGTAAGTTGTGGGGTTCGATATTTTAACTTTCATAATTTTAAACAATTCCGTAGACCAGCTTGGTGTATACCCCTTATCGAAAAGCGCTTTTTGTTTACTTATCCTAACCACGTCACCCACGCGAAATTTTACAAGTCCAGCGATTTTAATATGTGAATAAACCGAATTTAATAACTGTTTCTCCTTTTCTTTTGTGACGTCAGAGGGTCGCATTCCTGTCGTACCATGTTTACGATTGTTGTAGTCATCTGTGATCTGATCCAGAATACTTAGCCAGCGGTATTTTCCATTCAGACTAAAGGCGCGATAAAGTTTTTCTTTAATAGTTCGAATTACACGTTCAGCCATCGAGGCTTTCATAATCGTATACGTAGAATAATGATTAATTTCATGTTTTTTCATTAAAGTCTGGAACTGACCGTTGTAAAATTCTTTTCCTTGGTCAGTTTGCAAATTTTTAGGAGCTCGACCATCCTTCATAAGTATACTCTTAAATGCTGATGTAACATTTATCCCAGATTTATCTTTTAACGGCACAGTCCACAGATACTTTGAAAAACAATCAATCACCACGAGAATAAATTTATGACCTTTATTTTCTCTTGCATAAAGTCCAAACTCGGCCAAATCAGCTTGCCACAAATCATCCAATCCTTTAATAATTGTCCGACGGCGAGGAAATTTTACACGAGCCGGCTTGTGTAGTTCTTTAACTATATCAGCCTTAATTTTACTCATTGAGAACCTCCTCTAGGTTTCGAAACGTTTTTAGCAATGATGTTCAAGTTCAGAACAACATCTTTTAATGTCTTTTCATAAATTTGTAATCTGTCCAAAATTTCCTTATGAGCGACATCATTTTTATTTCTAATTTCTTCAGCCTGCTTTAAAACGTAAGCAATGTTTATTGTAATCAGTTCCTCGAGATGAGTTGCAGCGGTATTAATTTTTTTCTCGTGCTCCTCGCTCACTTGTTTCACCTCATCATGATTTTTGTATACAGAACCCTGTAAATATTTTATGTCATTGAAGGTTTTAAGTAATAATTCTTGCATAGGTTTCGTTTTTGTGTTTATGACTCTTTCTAATGAGTCTTTTACGGTTAAAATTTTCTTATCAACATCAGTAAAAACTTTTTTAAATAGGGCAGCATTTTGTTTCAATATATTTTCAATAACTCCATAATTTTTGTCAACATATTGCTTTGTAGCAACATCTTCAGGTTCTTCAGGCGTTAGCGCACGTTTTAAACGTTTTCTTGCCAGATCAAAATGTCCATCTGGTGTAAATGCAAACCCCGGGCCAGGAGGGCCGCGAGCACCAGCTAAAGATTTGCTAGAATGACGTCCAAACTTGTCAACACTCATTGTAAAAATAAGATGGTAAGTACGTGCTAATAGATTATATTAGCTTCACGTAACTCCTCTTCGATTGAAGCAATTTCATTATCGTGAGAAGTATTTCCTGCACGTCGCGAAGCATGCAGCAACCATAAGCGATCAACCAATTCATTAGGATCATCCCAATATGTGTAACGGTGAGGCTTTTCATCAACGATCATTTTTGAATCGAATCCTTCGCCTTGAGCAGATTTTGCGCGAGTAGCAGGACGGGGAATCGATGAAGGGCGAGGAATCGATGATGTATATTTATCTAGCAAGGGTTTTATGATCGCTCTATATTTGTGAGATGGATTGCCCCTTATCTGTTTTGTGGGATCACAATCGCGGTGTAAAGTATTCGTTCTCTTCAGAATATCGATGTAATTTCTCTCATCTTCAGGCCGGTAAGCTGTAGGATCCTTTCTAAAGAGTAATTCGTATAAACCCACCGTACCGGTATAACGTACATTGGCAATAATTAAATCATTTCCATCTAGATCAATGTCTGTTTTGCCGATTCTAAACTTTGCATTTGCAGGATTGAAAGTTACACCAAAGACATTATCAAAATCATCACCACCAGCGTGTATTAATTCTTCAATATATTGTCTGGGTATAGGTGCAAAGGAATCTAAAAACCTATCTATTTCTTCAGAAGGAGGTTCTGCTGCGGGGGTAATATCTCTAAGTGATGAAGACTCATTTGGATCTCGCTCAAAAACTTCTTCGTCTCCTAAAAATTCCAACCGCCTCGGAATGTGCGCCTCCCTAAAATTCCCGCTGGTGGGCAACGTATTAGGCGTAGAGGATTCTAACCGTCTCGGAACTTGCACCTTCTTAAAATTCCCCCTAACGGGCGACGTATTAGGTGTAGAGGCGGGTATTAATTCCGGCTTCATCAATGATAAATTCACCTCTTCTTGAGTTTTTATGATTGATTTTAAAGGCTCCGTGATTGGTTTGTACAATTTTTCTAACCTCTCATCATTTTCATTACGGTTTAATTTCAGAGCTAATACTTTATTCCTAATAGCCTTTTGAATTGATAATATTTTTCTTTTAACATCAGCCATTTCACCGGAGACAGGTAGCAGTTATTCCAAGACAGGTAGCAGTTATTCCAAATCAGGTAGCTGTTATTCCAAGACAGGTAGCTGTTATTCCAAATCAGGTAGCTGTTATTCCAAGACAGGTAGCTGTTATTCCAAGACAGGTAGCTGTTATTCCAAATCAGGTAGCTGTTATTAAAAACAGGTCTGTATCTTTGCACAGCTGTTTTAGCACTACCACAAACTCTGATTACTTCAGTATTATATACTGATCAAGACCTTTCCGATATCTACCTTCCTCCGAGTCTTTATGAATAGTAATGAAACCGAATTTTTCTTTCCAGCACTCTACACATAAAGACTTAAATTTCTCAAAGGTCATGTCACTGCTCACGTGATCAGCGTACACATGCTTCAAGTTGAGATCATCTTGTTTAAATAATATTATAAAATTAGCATTATCCCGTATTAAATGTTTAGGAATTCTAGTATAAGTCTGACAAAGATAGAAGGAATCTATATTATTATGTCTACCCATACTGAAATATTCTCGGATTTTGTCTTGTTTGTCACAAGCGACATCATCGAATATGAAAACTGAATGCTCTTTCGCGTCCTCAGGACTTATAATTTCAGCGTTCTCTCTATATGGAAAATATTCAATTTCAGGCATAACATCTATCGTTTTTTGCAAAAATATGTATTTAGGTTGATATAGTGACTTGGAGTAAATGTAAACGTTCTCAAACCTTAAACCGTTTTCATTGAACAGGAGCGATAGCATTACATTTGATTTACCGCAATTTGATGGTCCGCAAATAAGTGCTCTAATTGAATTAGGTAGTAGATCGCCATGTCTCAGGATTTTATTTTTGAATCCCTCGCCCACCCACTTATCTAAATTTGATACTGGTAGTGATGGTTTCTGTTTGACAACCCTCATTGTACTAACACCAGTGACTTCAGCTGAGGGTATATATAGCCCACCAATTCCAAGTAACTTTCAAATGATGACTTACAGCGGTAGAGGTATCATCAACTCATTGATCAATAAGCTCCCGTTCGAAGCACACATACCCGGCTATCAGTATTGTGGCCCGGGGACCAAGTTAGAAAAGCGGCTAAAAAGAGGCGACCCCGGCATTAATCCCCTAGACGCCGCCTGTAGACAGCACGACATTGCTTACTCTACACATAAGGACTTAAGCGAGAGACATAAAGCTGATAAGGTGTTGGAGGAGGCTGCTTGGACTAGGGTAAAAGCAAAGGACGCTAAATTCGGGGAAAAAGCAGCAGCGTGGACAGTTACGAACGTGATGAAAGCTAAGAGAAAAACGGGCATGGGTATCAAAAAAATCCCTTTAAAGAGTGGAGTAGTTATGAAGGCTCGAAAAGCTATTAAGCGATTTAAACGAAAAATCGATAAGCCTGGCGGTGTTAAAGAGGGTAGTAAGATTGCATTATCTGCAGCAAAGATTGCTATTCGAGAGGTTGGTGGTAAGAAAAAAATTAGAGCTCCGAGAATTATCCCCATTCCAAAACAGGGCGGAATTCTACCACTAATTCCAATTTTTGCCGGATTGAGCGCCCTCGGAACCTTGGCCGGGGGTGCTGCTGGTATTGCCAAAGCTGTGAATAGTGCTAAAGATGCACGATCAAAACTTGCGGAAGCTGAAAGGCACAATAAAACGATGGAGGCTATTGCTCTTGGTAAACCAGGGAAAGGATTATTTTTAAAACCATATCGTAAAGGTATGGGCCTCTTTCTCAAACAACAACACAAGTCAAAAAACTAATGAAATCGCTACCCAACCGCGCCCTAACCGATGTCGATTTGCTAAATAGGGCTAGAAACGTTAAACATTTTAGAGGAGTGTTTATGCGTGATGCGCTACCATCAAAACCTCATTATAGAGAAGCAGGTATTATTAATATGGATTCCAAAGATGGATTAGGAACGCATTGGGTGGCTTATAAAAAGGCTGGAGATACTGTTCGCTACTTTGATAGTTTCGGAAATTTATCACCACCTCTAGAAGTGATTAAATATTTTAATAATTGTCATATAAAATATTTAATCACTTCTAGAGGTGGTGATAAATTTCCGAAACTATCAAAGTAGCGAACAGTATCTCCAGCCTTTTTATAAGCCACCCAATGCGTTCCTAATCCATCCTTGGAATCCATATTAATAATACCTGCTTCTCTATAATGAGGTTTTGATGGTAGCGCATCACGCATAAACACTCCTCTAAAATGTTTAACGTTTCTAGCCCTATTTAGCAAATCGACATCGGTTAGGGCGCGGTTGGGTAGCGATTTCATTAGTTTTTTGACTTGTGTTGTTGTTTTAGAAAGAGGCCCATACCTTTACGATATGGTTTTAAAAATAATCCTTTCCCTGGTTTACCAAGAGCAATAGCCTCCATCGTTTTATTGTGCCTTTCAGCTTCCGCAAGTTTTGATCGTGCATCTTAAGCACTATTCACAGCTTTGGCAATACCAGCAGCACCCCCGGCCAAGGTTCCGAGGGCGCTCAATCCGGCAAAAATTGGAATTAGTGGTAGAATTCCGCCCTGTTTTGGAATGGGGATAATTCTCGGAGCTCTAATTTTTTTCTTACCACCAACCTCTCGAATAGCAATCTTTGCTGCAGATAATGCAATCTTACTACCCTCTTTAACACCGCCAGGCTTATCGATTTTTCGTTTAAATCGCTTAATAGCTTTTCGAGCCTTCATAACTACTCCACTCTTTAAAGGGATTTTTTTGATACCCATGCCCGTTTTTCTCTTAGCTTTCATCACGTTCGTAACTGTCCACGCTGCTGCTTTTTCCCCGAATTTAGCGTCCTTTGCTTTTACCCTAGTCCAAGCAGCCTCCTCCAACACCTTATCAGCTTTATGTCTCTCGCTTAAGTCCTTATGTGTAGAGTAAGCAATGTCGTGCTGTCTACAGGCGGCGTCTAGGGGATTAATGCCGGGGTCGCCTCTTTTTAGCCGCTTTTCTAACTTGGTCCCCGGGCCACAATACTGATAGCCGGGTATGTGTGCTTCGAACGGGAGCTTATTGATCAATGAGTTGATGATACCTCTACCGCTGTAAGTCATCATTTGAAAGTTACTTGGAATTGGTGGGCTATATATACCCTCAGCTGAAGTCACTGGTGTTAGTACAATGAGGGTTGTCAAACAGAAACCATCACTACCAGTATCAAATTTAGATAAGTGGGTGGGCGAGGGATTCAAAAATAAAATCCTGAGACATGGCGATCTACTACCTAATTCAATTAGAGCACTTATTTGCGGACCATCAAATTGCGGTAAATCAAATGTAATGCTATCGCTCCTGTTCAATGAAAACGGTTTAAGGTTTGAGAACGTTTACATTTACTCCAAGTCACTATATCAACCTAAATACATATTTTTGCAAAAAACGATAGATGTTATGCCTGAAATTGAATATTTTCCATATAGAGAGAACGCTGAAATTATAAGTCCTGAGGACGCGAAAGAGCATTCAGTTTTCATATTCGATGATGTCGCTTGTGACAAACAAGACAAAATCCGAGAATATTTCAGTATGGGTAGACATAATAATATAGATTCCTTCTATCTTTGTCAGACTTATACTAGAATTCCTAAACATTTAATACGGGATAATGCTAATTTTATAATATTATTTAAACAAGATGATCTCAACTTGAAGCATGTGTACGCTGATCACGTGAGCAGTGACATGACCTTTGAGAAATTTAAGTCTTTATGTGTAGAGTGCTGGAAAGAAAAATTCGGTTTCATTACTATTCATAAAGACTCGGAGGAAGGTAGATATCGGAAAGGTCTTGATCAGTATATAATACTGAAGTAATCAGAGTTTGTGGTAGTGCTAAAACAGCTGTGCAAAGATACAGACCTGTTTTTAATAACAGCTACCTGATTTGGAATAACAGCTACCTGTCTTGGAATAACAGCTACCTGTCTTGGAATAACAGCTACCTGATTTGGAATAACAGCTACCTGTCTTGGAATAACAGCTACCTGATTTGGAATAACTGCTACCTGTCTTGGAATAACTGCTACCTGTCTCCGGTGAAATGGCTGATGTTAAAAGAAAAATATTATCAATTCAAAAGGCTATTAGGAATAAAGTATTAGCTCTGAAATTAAACCGTAATGAAAATGATGAGAGGTTAGAAAAATTGTACAAACCAATCACGGAGCCTTTAAAATCAATCATAAAAACTCAAGAAGAGGTGAATTTATCATTGATGAAGCCGGAATTAATACCCGCCTCTACACCTAATACGTCGCCCGTTAGGGGGAATTTTAAGAAGGTGCAAGTTCCGAGACGGTTAGAATCCTCTACGCCTAATACGTTGCCCACCAGCGGGAATTTTAGGGAGGCGCACATTCCGAGGCGGTTGGAATTTTTAGGAGACGAAGAAGTTTTTGAGCGAGATCCAAATGAGTCTTCATCACTTAGAGATATTACCCCCGCAGCAGAACCTCCTTCTGAAGAAATAGATAGGTTTTTAGATTCCTTTGCACCTATACCCAGACAATATATTGAAGAATTAATACACGCTGGTGGTGATGATTTTGATAATGTCTTTGGTGTAACTTTCAATCCTGCAAATGCAAAGTTTAGAATCGGCAAAACAGACATTGATCTAGATGGAAATGATTTAATTATTGCCAATGTACGTTATACCGGTACGGTGGGTTTATACGAATTACTCTTTAGAAAGGATCCTACAGCTTACCGGCCTGAAGATGAGAGAAATTACATCGATATTCTGAAGAGAACGAATACTTTACACCGCGATTGTGATCCCACAAAACAGATAAGGGGCAATCCATCTCACAAATATAGAGCGATCATAAAACCCTTGCTAGATAAATATACATCATCGATTCCTCGCCCTTCATCGATTCCCCGTCCTGCTACTCGCGCAAAATCTGCTCAAGGCGAAGGATTCGATTCAAAAATGATCGTTGATGAAAAGCCTCACCGTTACACATATTGGGATGATCCTAATGAATTGGTTGATCGCTTATGGTTGCTGCATGCTTCGCGACGTGCAGGAAATACTTCTCACGATAATGAAATTGCTTCAATCGAAGAGGAGTTACGTGAAGCTAATATAATCTATTAGCACGTACTTACCATCTTATTTTTACAATGAGTGTTGACAAGTTTGGACGTCATTCTAGCAAATCTTTAGCTGGTGCTCGCGGCCCTCCTGGCCCGGGGTTTGCATTTACACCAGATGGACATTTTGATCTGGCAAGAAAACGTTTAAAACGTGCGCTAACGCCTGAAGAACCTGAAGATGTTGCTACAAAGCAATATGTTGACAAAAATTATGGAGTTATTGAAAATATATTGAAACAAAATGCTGCCCTATTTAAAAAAGTTTTTACTGATGTTGATAAGAAAATTTTAACCGTAAAAGACTCATTAGAAAGAGTCATAAACACAAAAACGAAACCTATGCAAGAATTATTACTTAAAACCTTCAATGACATAAAATATTTACAGGGTTCTGTATACAAAAATCATGATGAGGTGAAACAAGTGAGCGAGGAGCACGAGAAAAAAATTAATACCGCTGCAACTCATCTCGAGGAACTGATTACAATAAACATTGCTTACGTTTTAAAGCAGGCTGAAGAAATTAGAAATAAAAATGATGTCGCTCATAAGGAAATTTTGGACAGATTACAAATTTATGAAAAGACATTAAAAGATGTTGTTCTGAACTTGAACATCATTGCTAAAAACGTTTCGAAACCTAGAGGAGGTTCTCAATGAGTAAAATTAAGGCTGATATAGTTAAAGAACTACACAAGCCGGCTCGTGTAAAATTTCCTCGCCGTCGGACAATTATTAAAGGATTGGATGATTTGTGGCAAGCTGATTTGGCCGAGTTTGGACTTTATGCAAGAGAAAATAAAGGTCATAAATTTATTCTCGTGGTGATTGATTGTTTTTCAAAGTATCTGTGGACTGTGCCGTTAAAAGATAAATCTGGGATAAATGTTACATCAGCATTTAAGAGTATACTTATGAAGGATGGTCGAGCTCCTAAAAATTTGCAAACTGACCAAGGAAAAGAATTTTACAACGGTCAGTTCCAGACTTTAATGAAAAAACATGAAATTAATCATTATTCTACGTATACGATTATGAAAGCCTCGATGGCTGAACGTGTAATTCGAACTATTAAAGAAAAACTTTATCGCGCCTTTAGTCTGAATGGAAAATACCGCTGGCTAAGTATTCTGGATCAGATCACAGATGACTACAACAATCGTAAACATGGTACGACAGGAATGCGACCCTCTGACGTCACAAAAGAAAAGGAGAAACAGTTATTAAATTCGGTTTATTCACATATTAAAATCGCTGGACTTGTAAAATTTCGCGTGGGTGACGTGGTTAGGATAAGTAAACAAAAAGCGCTTTTCGATAAGGGGTATACACCAAGCTGGTCTACGGAATTGTTTAAAATTATGAAAGTTAAAATATCGAACCCCACAACTTACCTACTTCAAGATATGCGAGATGCACCAATTACTGGAGCATTTTACGGTGAAGAGCTTCAAAAGGCTAAACATTCGGACGTGTATTTGGTGGAAAAAGTTTTGCGGAGGAAAGGTGGCAAGGTCTACGTTAAGTGGTTAGGATTGGACAAGTCCCATAATAGCTGGATAAATAAATCTAATATTGTATAACATTTAAATAAATACTAGTATTGTAATACATTGTTTTTTATTTTTTATAACCTCTACATAGAAAACATATTGTACTTATTATAATAAATAATATTACTGCTGCTATTGCGCAAAATAATATCCACATGCTGAGAGAAATTTGCTCGAAATCATCCAACATCATTGGATGAGTAAAATTCCTACTATCCTCTAAATTGCGCTGAATTGGAGGCCCCATATATACATATCGGACAGCGCCTCCTTGGTGGGGGTGGGCCATCTACCTGATCTGGTCCAGTGTTGTGATGTTCGTAGCAGGGGAGTCTCTCTTCTGCTTGCTGTTTGTATTCAGCCGGTAGTGCTTCCCAAATTCTTGCAAGTTGAATCCCTTCGACTTGATTTAAGTAATAAATCGGAAGATATTTCACATGATTCAGCACCAACAGCTTATCATAAAATGCCTCAATGGCGGCGTCTACTTGGTTTTCCATTCTTACTTTGGCAAGGTGTGATTGATACTGATTAATATTTACAATTACACTTAATATAATTACAAAAAGGTGGGGGTAATAAAAACATTTCGTATAAGAATTATATTTTATTGAAATATTCTCCTAATTTCGAAATCCATACAGATTTTGTTGTAATAAATATGCAAACATTCCAACATTAAGTATGCATTTTGGGTGTGTATATGTGAGGATATTATTGTTAATACATTCATATATAAATCTCCATCTAATTTTAAACATGATGATAAAATTAAATTATAGTATGAATAAAAATCTAGAGCTTTCAGCTCGCCCAACTTATGATTAATCACTTTTTTCATATCGAATAAATTTCCGACAGTTTCTTCGGACACCACAACGCTCAATTCGCGCTGCTCGATCCATATCGCCATGATGTCTCGATACTCGTTCTTGGTGATCTTGTGATCGCCGATGGTAATGGGCCCCTGCATCTCTGTGATGTTGATTGCAGAAAACTGGTTCCATTCCTCCTCGGTAAAGAAGACACATGTATGGGCGCCCCAGATTTTCACAAATGGGGTGAAATTAGCTGTTGGGCTGATTCCGATGCTCACGTTCTTTGTTGCAGACTTGTTGAGGGGATAAGTTGATTGCCCCAGAAGAGTCCTCTCCCTCTTCACTGCCGCATCATAGTTTCGGATTTCTTTTTCTAGAGGATCCTGGAACGTAGCACTTTCAATTGCAGGAGCACTTTCAATTGTAGGAGATGACATCTTGATTGCTCTATGGTGACTCGAATGATCGGTCTCTCGAGCGATTTACAATTTATGGTAACCTCCCCACCCCACACTTTTATAGATTCTGCGCACTATAGGACTTGTCATCAAAACTCACTTATGGATTTAGGATTTCTTGTTTTATCCCACGAAATCTCCTTACGTCGCGCCTGTTCATTTGATATGTTGCTGATGCTTGCTGTTTCGGTCCGCTGGCGATGAAACTTGAGACATGCATGCGTTATTCGGCACGTCCGTTCATTTCATATTTTGCTGATGCTTGCTGTTTCGGTCCGTCGGCGATGAAACTTGAGCACAACGTCTGGTCTGTTATCACAAGTTACTGCAACCTTGAGCACTTTTTACACAAATTGTCAATTTTTCGAAACGTCTCACCAACTCGTTGTTTATAATTTTTCGCAATTCAAGGTCTCTCCGCAGTTTTTCGATTGTCTTTTCTAATTTGAGAATTTTCATCGAAACAATACTTCCACTTTTACGCAAAAACCTGCGGTTATTAATCACACTTCTAAGATCATGCATCGCGTTACAATAAAGATGAATTCATAATAACTGCTCGTTATATTCGAGGATGATGAAATAACTAGCACTTTCAACCAATCAGATTGCCGAATCAGATTTCAAAACGTGCAAAGTAGATATCTACACCAAATCCGACGAGTCTTTACGGATATATTCACATATAAATAAAGCTATTAGGTTGGCACTAAATTTTGGTGAACAGTTGGCACTTTTGTAAAACTTTAAGTCGACCCCACCTTTTGAATTTCCCGCTTTAGAACTTTGGCTGGCGCTGAACTTTGGATTTAAATTTCCCGCCACGAACTTGAACTTAAAGCTGGACAGCGTTGCCATTCCAGGGTGAAACCGGATGGAATTCTCGGAAACCGGATGCCTTTTCGGCAACACTGTAGAACTTCCAAGCTCCGCTGTTGGCATTTTATTCCCCTAGATTTTGAATTTCCCGCAATTAAATTTTTGAATTTCCCACTTTTAGAACTTTGGCTGGCGCTGAACTTTGGATTTGAATCCCCCGCCACGAACTTGAACTTAAAGCTCGGCAGCGTTGCCATTCCGGGGTGAAACCGGATAGAATTCCCGGAAACCGGATGCCTTTTCGGCAACACTGTAGAACTTCCAAGCTCCGCTGTTGCCATTTTATTCCCCCAGATTTTGAATTTCCCGCCACTAAAATCCCCCAGATTTTGACAGTTGGTGAACATTTTGAGTTGAAAATCCCCCAGATTTGAATTTTTCCACCCCGAAATCCCCCAGATTTGAATTTTTCCACCCTAAAATCCCCCAGATTTGAATTTTTTCACCCTAAAATCCCCCAGATTTGAATTTCCCGCCACTAAATTGGCGGCCATTTTGCGCGTACAGCGTTGCCATTTTGACTTCCGGTTTTCCGGGATCACTTCCGGGATCACTTCCTGGCCCCGAATCGGCTATTATCCTCTACTGGAAATTCATCCTAATTACAGTATCGACGGACAGAGTCGAAAGCAAGCTCTATTTTACTATAAATTCGCAAGCTTGTGTTCTTGGATCAGTACCTCCACCATGGATTATTAATGGGAATATTATTTCTCCTCCGGTATTTATCTCTTTTCCATCGGCGAGTTTTGTCCTTTTCTTTTTTTGTCCGGTCCAATTTATAATTATTTTCCTCCAGGCCCTTCCATACTTTACTGCTGATATAACTTTCTGATGCTCCAGTGTCTATTAATGATGGGAATTGTTTTCCATGAATGGAAACGACAATACACAATCTGGTCTTGTTTATTTCCGCCGTTTATTTTTTATCAGCAGGTTGTTTCGGGGTCATGGATGCCGGTTGCGTTATGAGCTCTTCCCCTGCTCATTACGGCGGTCTTCGTTTCCCTGAACATGGCATTGGCAGTTACGTGTTAAAATTCCTGTTTTTCCACAGAAAGAACAAAACAGTTTCGGTTTTCGGGTGCAGTTAGTACGGTAATGGCCTGTTAGACCACATCTCCAGCACACATTTCTCCTCTGAAATGTTTTGCTGCGCTGCTAGCGCGGTGGTCGATGGGCAGTTGTTTTCTGTGCTGGTTTCCGATGATCCAACTGCATTTATTAGGTACTGGATCCGAGGTTGTCTGGTTCGACTGTGTTTCTGCGCCAGTTTATTCGCCTTTAAAGCAAATGCTGTTTTGGGGTTAAACGACTGAGACGGTGTGGGCGGTGCGATGAAGGAATTATTTATCATTTGCGTGACTTCAAATTCCTCAGCCATCTCCATCAACTGTAGCAACGAGTCAAAATCTCTTCTTCTAATGTACAATTTGTAGTCTGGTCTGAGATTTTGGTAGATACGTTCAAGTTGGTCCACGGGCCTAATTCCTCCACACCTCCTCTTTAGCGTCTGTATGGCGGTGACAAACTCTGACGCCTTCTTTTGATATCCTTGCGTCCTCTTCCTTATTTCTTCCTCCATGCGGAAGTGAAATCGGGGTGGTAAACGTCCTTTGAAAATCCCTGATAAATTCCCTCCATGTTCACCAAAGGTGTTTGTTATTTCTGTACAAAAAAAAAAAACTTTCCCCTTGAGTAATTCGGGCAGTACTAGTAGCAGGGTATTCAGCGCGTAGCCATAACAATTAGCGAGTTTATCCACACGCTCAAGAAATGAAATTGGATCGACGATGCCATCGAATTTGAGATTCCATTTCCTTATGTTGTCACACATCTGAGCTGTGGCTGGTAGTTGAGGCTGCGGTGGCAGAAGTGTCGGCGGCGGCAGTTGTGCCTGCGGTGTTGGCCTTACTTTCTCCTTATCTTCCTCTACCTTGTCGTCTCCTTCGTGGACGGATTCTTGAGCTTGTTCATCCTCGGATTCGCTCTCCAACTGGCCTTCTCCTGTCCGCAAGAACCTTACTATCCTTGTCCTTAATTCTTGTAGGGTTCATACTGAATCAATATGAATTCTCTCTGCGAGCTCAATTAATTCAGACTTCTTTTTCAGGTATACTCATGATTAAGCACCTTCCACTAAATGTTCAGATGTTGCACACCCGACATTATTGTGTATTTTAATTGTTGTTTAATTATTGGATTAATTTGTTTATACGTTTTATCAGTTTTTATAGTCCCTACTCGGTCGCCATGTAACGTTGCCACCCATTAAATAATTTTAATTATGCAATGAGTGGTGAATACGTAAAGTTTTATTTTACCACGGGACGGTCCGGGTTGATTTAGTTTATTTAAAAAAAAAATTTTTCTTAACTTCTCTCTCTCTACTTTCTGGTTGACTATATTTATGACTGATAAAACCCCTTAATGCAATAAATACACACAGCAATAATTAACTAGTTTATTTACAATATTTACAAGTCAAAAATTAAAATAATTAAAAAAATATGAAATAAAACTCGGTAACTGGTAACGAGACGTGCATCTGTCGTTGAACGGCCCAACCACTACAGGTTTCTGTACGACAGCATCTCGGCCTAGCCTGGGACAGATCCCAACAGATGGCTCTACACAATAAAATATGTGTTTGATTTTGTTTTACGTTTTCGGTAATTTGTTTTGGTTTCGGATTTGCATTAAATTTGCAAGTTTCCCCTATGGAATGTTTCTCTTTACAAATTTATCTAGTAACGGGTAAATTTGCAGATTTTCCCCTCTGGAATGTTTCTCTACAAATGTATCCGTCTAGCTGCGAAAACTGACTAACTTACTTCAGTGTGGGAGAGGAATTTCACTCACAAATTTTTGGTACCCCAATGGGATCTTCACTTAGTCCCATCATAGCTAACATTGTCATGGACTGTGCCCTAGATAACGTCATCCCCTTACTACCCTTTCAATTACCATTCATTAAAAAATACTTCGACGATTTGATCCTGGCTGTCCCTAAAGATAAAATTCAACAGACAATAGATAATTTAATTTCTTTCAATATTCACATCCAATTCATAGTAGAAATAGAATCACAAAACAGTGTTCCCTTCCTGGGCGTTAGGGTAATAAGGAGGGATGACAACACAATTTTCTTCAACTGGTACCAGAAACCAACAGCATCTGGTCGTTACATCAACTATAATTCCAATTACCCAACAACTCAAATGGTGAATACATTTGTTGGAATAAAAAATAGAGTACAGAAAATTTTTCATCTCTTCCTATTACTTACTCACCTCCTGAAGCTGGAAGTTACGTTTAGAAACAATGGTTACTCTCCAACCTTAGTCAAAAAATCATCTACAATTCCCCAGGTCAAATCGCCGACGTACCGATAACAAACCCATAAACCCCCGAACCCCATGTTCCCTCTGAATACAGAAAAGTTCCATACATCCCAAAATAATAAAAATTTATGTGCGCTTGCTACACACCAAATACCACGCTGCATAACGTGGATCTTGAGAATACCGAGGTGTTGGACAGGGAGTTTCAATATAGGGCCAGACTGTTCTTGGAGATGGTTCACGTCTCCAAGCAGCCTGACACTATGAACTTCCGGTTGACACTGAAGGTCTCAGTTCCACTTATGCATTTTTATTAAATAAATCACCACGTGCCTCGTTCCCTTGACTCCAGTCACAAGCCTCCTTGCCTTCGTATTTGCACGCCTGACATGTTTAACTTTCCCCTTAGTGATATCCATTTCACAACAATTAATTACTGCCCTTTTCTCTTGTCAGTAAATAACGAATTTTCAATGCTCGGCGTGATTAGACAAATTCCAACGCGATGTGTAAAATTAATCACGCTGGGCATTGCTCTCTCTCGAGATTGCGGATAAAAATAAGCAAGCGCTCGACGTAACGATTGGAAAGGGATTCGTCGGATATAAAAAACCAGGTAAAATGAGAGTCTCCACGAGTCCTGGTATTTATAAGAGCTCTCTTGGACGGCCCTCCTAATCGGTCCTGCTACTGATAATCTTTCCAATTAGTCTTCGATAATAATACGACCCATGGTCTCCGCTATTAATTAGCGTTTCCCAGAGTAGTGTTATTTATCGCCGTAACCGCGTCCGAGTACCGCCGACCCCATAATAATGCGCCCCATTATCTCTGCTATTGATAAGCGTTTCACTGGGTAGTATTATTCGCCGAACACCGCGTCCTTGTACCGTACTGAAACAAACGCAGAGCTTGACTTGATTTACCAAAGCTATGAATGTCAAACAATAAGCCATTTGAATACTAATTTTCGCAATTCTGTTCACATAAAGAGCTTGCTAGGAGCCGGAGACCGGAGCAGGAGCTAGGAGCAGCAGCTAAGAGCTGGATACCTCCGTCGTCCAGGCCAGGATCCATCAGGAAACATAATCCGTCGACCTAAGGAACGAGTGATCCAGCATCCATCATCTTTTATTTATTTCACTCATTATTTTGTATATATTTTTATTTCAATAAACTCTTTATATTGTTGTTTGAGAAGTTATAGGACTTTATCGGAAAATACGTGAAAAGACATCCTAAAAATAAACAAAACGAACTCCGGACCAGCCTGAGGTATACTGGGAGCAGTTTAAACTCCTAGAATAGTTCTCCGTCAAACGAGAAGTATTTTAAACCGTTACAACCTTCAGTACCTTTTCGTTTTTTTGAATTTTGTTTAACGTAATACCTTCAGTAATTTTACCTTTGCAGCTTTACTCAACCAGATAATAGAGGTGCAGTAGTAAATAGTATATATTTGTATATAAGTTGTTGGTGGAGTAACAATAGGATCTTGTTGGTTAAACATCAATTTGGACACAAGTGAACGTGGAAAACCATTGTTAACCGCTATATCCGCTAATACATGTAGGCTTTTTTCCCTGAAGGAGTAATGGCAAATTTTAATGATTCTAGATTTTAAACCCAATAAGGTGTTAATCTTCACTCGGAAAGGTGAATGTGAATGAAAATTGATATAACGGCCGGAATTCATTGGCTTGCGGTACCAGTCCAGGATAAGAGTGTTGTCCGTTCTCCTAACAACCCTCGTGTCCAGGAAGGGTATGCATCCACCGACTTCCGTTTCAACTGTGAATTGAATGTGTCAGTTGACCGTATTAAATGTGTCCAGAGTGAGCTGAACCGATTCGAGGGGCACTGCAAGAATTAAGTCATCGACATACTTCTTGATGAAAGGTAGTGGGAAAGGTAGTTGAGGGATGACCGCATCCAGTAAGTCGTCCATGAAGATTTGAGCCAATATTGGACTCAAAGGAGAACCCATCGGTATCCCAAAGGTTTGCCTATTGAAAGTCCCATTATAAGTGAAATAATTATTATCTCCAATAAATTTAATAAGTTTCATGAAGCTAGTTTTATCTAAACCCGTGTGGGGTATAATTGAAGTGAATTTTGAATCAATGATGTTAATTACTAGATCCATTGGGGTATTTGTAAATAAGGAGACCACGTCTAAGGATATCAATACTAAATCCGGTGGAAGTTGAAATTCGTTTAATTCTTCCGCAAAAGCGAAGGAATCCAAGACATTGTAATCAGTTCTACAGGAAAAAGAGCAGGCCAAGATGTTCGACAAGAAACAAGATAATGAATATGTCGGAGAATTAATTGAGGAAATTATAGGACGCAAAGGTAAGTGGGGTTTGTGAATTTTTGGCAGACCGTAGTATTTTGGTGCGACCGCACTATACGTTACGGTTTTCTTGACTGTTGTATCGTCAAGTAAGCCTTGATCTTTTGCCAGCTTTGTTAGACTGCGCTGGATCGACGCTGTTGGATCTTTAGGCAGGCGGGTATAAGTGTCGGTGTCGTGGAGCAGTAGCTCTGATTTTTCTACATAATCTGCCTTGTTCAACAAAACTGTGACTGCACCTTTGTCAGCCTTGGTAACAATTAATGATGGATTATCTTTTAAAAATCTATTTGTTGCTTGAAGAGCATCTGACATAAGGGGGGTGTGTGGAGTAAGAACGTAATTCGTGAGTAAATTAGTGATCTTTGCACGAATGAAATTGTGTTGATCCTCCGGTGAGGTCTCGAGAATGGACTCAATGTCGCTGAGAAAGTATGAAATGTTAAAATCTTTGTTATTTAATAAAACACTAACACAGTGTATGGTTTCAAATTATCTTTATTGTTCTACAACAATTGTTTCATCACACAGTGGCTTCATCAGGTAGATGAAAAATAATGGTTATACATTTTACAATTACCGCTTATACACTAAAAAATTGGGAACAAACGTTGAGGGTGGGGCGGGGGGGGTGTTGTATTAATGCGTTGAAATCAGAATTAAAATTAAAATTTGCGTTATAATAAATGAATTATTGTAGAGATGACTAAAAACATGATAAAAAACGGAAACTAAACTACAAATACACGCTACATACATACATATACATATACATATTATTCACTTATGTGATGTTAAGTAAAGACGAATTATTGACGTCGATTTGGTCATTTAACAAAATCTTTGGGTTGGACTGGTCACCAAACTTGGGGCCGAGTGAGAGTAAAGTATTAACGTCCTGGGGGACGACAACGTCAGTACAATTAACAAGCCATTTGGCGTTATTTACAAAATACCTCTTCTTGACAACCGAGGCCTTCAATTCGTTAAACTTTTTACGATTATGTGATTTAACAGAGGCAAACATGTTTTTGTACTTGCAACGCATTCCAGAGTTATATTCATTAAAAATGTGTGGTGGTAAAGAAGAACGGGTGGTTAGTTGGATGTTATTTAAGCTACTTTCTGATCGTTGAATTTCGTTAATTGTTATTTTTATTTCAAAATTTAAGACTTTGTTCCCCAACCTGTTATTGAAATTGACCATTGTTGCTCCTAGTTTTCTGTCGTCCGTGTCCATTAGAGTCATCAGATTATGTGAGTTGTTCCGAATGTGTGTTGGAATTAGGTGTGATCGTCTGCATCGTAAGAGAAAAGCCCTTCTATTAATCCGGTTCGCCAGTTTGATGGTAATTGCTGCCCATAACTTGAGGTTCTTGGCTACTTCATTGCCATAGGTGTTCTTAATGTCCTGGTAAAACCCCATCTGTAAGTAGATGCTGGAGGGAAGTAACGGTCGTACTTGTTAGAGAATAGTAAAAAAATGGAAGAAAAATCCTCAGGGAATCCGACCAAAAGGGGTGATTAATAAATCATCTTTTTATCATAAAACCGAGCTTTCGCCAATGTTTATTAGCTTCTTTGGGGATAACGCTACAAATTACTTTACAAGAAAAAAAAATTATAAGTTAATGATTTGAGGTTATGCACGTGTTGGCGAAAATTTACTTACATGGAAGATGTGAAAACTAAACCGTTGAACATACGGGATTAATAAAATGGCTCGATGCAATAATAGTTAAACATATTAAAACTTGTTAAAAACGCTGATGTCACAAGATTAAAATTTACAAACTTTACAAACACACATCGCCGGACATGTTGGTTCGAGGCAATGACTAACAGTGATGGTGAACTAGGTTAGATTGTAATGGCTGAGGTACAAGCCAAACTAAAGGGAGAGCACTACACAATTAGTGCCAACCCTGTGATTTGATGCCGTGAAAGTGGCGGTAAAATTTGAATTTGAAATTTAAAAAGTGTAATGTAGTGGTGTCTGTGGCTATCAATTTAACATTTACAAATGTAGATTATAACATTAACAATGACCTGATCATTTTAACGCTATAATGAAATGTAGGGGTTAAGATTAATATATGAGTTATAACATAATTTTTAATAGATTCTAGTATAAACGTAAATTAAACGGATGACACATTTACAATTTTTAATTCTCTAAAAAAATTTTCTTTACGATTTTTCTCTAAAATGAATAGGGGAGCCAATAATTACACATATTTAATTTTACATGTTAAATCCCTATGTTCGCACCTTATCCCAGACACTCGGTATATATACCGGGTGACCCAGCGATCTGTAAAAGCCCCTTAACTTATTTGCTATTTGAGATATCGACTTCTAGTTTTCTTCAACTGGTACCCACACTTATTCTACATATTTTAAAAATATGTTTGTTTTTGTACAAGGTGTCCCAGTATAAATAACAGATCAAAGTTATGTTGTTTTAAATGGAACACACCTTATTTTATACTTTATTTTTAATCCTCTTAAGAAGCTGATAAGAATAGTGTACGATACTATGGGTCTATTATGGACGGTTGGTTAGTTATGGACAAATTTATGGCAAAAACATGTACACATTGAAAACATTGCAGAAGCGTTCCTAGCAAAGATAGCATTATTTTTTATACACTAGAAAATTTTCCACGTCATGAAGAATAATACACATCGGCTTTGGTCCTTTTTTGTTCATACTGCTATATAGAGTGTCAACATACGCAAAACAATGGATAACTATTTTTTTTCAAATGGAACACCCTATATACGTTGCCACCAATCTATGGAATTTTTAATAAACTTTCTAATGATATACAGATTGTATAACAAAATATTAAGGATTCTTGAGATTTATCAATAAAAACATATTTCTTTTGTCACCTTTTGCTGATTTTTGGATTTTCATCCAAAACTATGCATTTTCTGGAAAAATTGTAGAGTGGAAAATTTCCGATCGATATGGTTCTTTCAACTTTTCAGATAATGCGTGCATTGTCCGCCATAGCGCGCAAAATCGCAACCGTATATGCATTTTAGCGCCTTCTTTTTAAATTTTCGATTAATAAATTTTATTTTCCGCTCCCTCTAGCGGAAAAACGAGAAATTATAGGGAAATTCAAATGATTAATATCTATTGAAAATGTTCCGCTCTACAACTCTTAATAGAAGCAATTTTTGCCCAAAATGCATATTTTTGCTAAAAATGCAAATTAAAAATGTTTGTATCAATTTTTGAGTTTTTGAATGGTTTTCTGAATTTGCAGCGAAAACCATGCACTTAGAGCAAAAATTGCTTCTATTAAGAATTGCAGAGCGGAACATTTTCAATCGATGTAGGTCATTTGAATTATTCTATAATTATCTGTTTTTCCACTAGAGGGCGTGGAAAATAAAGTATAGTGCAAGTAATTAACGAACAATTTGAAAAAAACGCTAAAATGCATATACGGTCACCATTTTGTGCACTCTGGCGGGCGACGCATTTATTATTGGAAAAGTTGAAAAACTTATATCGATCGAAAATTTTCCGCTCTGCAACTTTGGTCTCCTATTATTTTTACAGAAAATGGATAGTTTTGGCTGAAAATCCAAAAATGTGCAGGAGGTGACAAAAGAAAAATGTTTTTAAGGATAAATCTCAAGAATCCTTAATATTTCATCATACAAATTGTACATCATTGGAAAGCTTATTAAACATGCCATACAGTGGTGGCAAGACATATAGGGTGTTCCATTTGAAAAAAAAATAGTTATCCATTGTTTTGCGTATGTTGACACCCTGTATAACAGTATGAACAAAAAAGAACCAACGAACAAATAACTTTGTTCTGTTATGCATACTGGGACACCCTGTACAAAAACATATATATATATATATATATATATATATTTAAAATATGTAGAATAAGTGTGGGTACCAAATTAAGAAAACTAGAAGTCGATATCTCAAATAGCAAATAAGTTATGGGGCTTTTACAGATCGCAGGGTCACCCGGTATATATATATATATATATATATATATATATATATATATACATGTATAGGGCCATTACGAAGCCAAAAGTTATATACTCCGCCGCTTATATCAAGCCCGACACCGACTTACGAGTCCCGAATCCGGGCTTCGTAAAAACTCCATGCATATCGTCTTATTTATCAATGTTATGTCGGAAACTGCCGGAAAAAATATTTCGCGGGGGCTTCATAATGCCGGATTTTTCGTCAAAATATACATGTTTAGTTCATTGCTTTTGCTGTAGAGGGCGCTTCGGTTTTTCAGTGTATATAAGATATACACATTTGAGATATATGATCGATTATACGAGCCAACCATATATTACAATGTATCCGAAGCCCTAAGTTTGGCAACATCGCTTGTATCAGTACTTATATTGTCTACCGGCTCGTTTGCGGTAAAAAAGACTCGATACGATTTTTGCTTTGTATAGGCGAGCGCTTGTGCCGGCTGCAGTGCGTATTCATTTATTCATCCAAAAATTTGTACATAAATAGTAGCCGCCTTGAGCGATCGATCCCGAGGCCAAAAAAAAACAATTTTTGCTTTATTCCAAACTAGAATTTGGCGGTTGAAATTCGAAATATCATTTCAGGGATGGTATGAAAATGTTAAATGGTTCAAGGAATATTTTTTATTTACTATTATTTCTATATTTTATTAACCCTTTGACCTACAACCACGAGTACTACTCGTGTTTAAATGTTCGGGCCAAACACAACGACCACGAGCATGTCTCGTGGCGCGCTGCTTGGGCCAAACACATCGAGCACGAGTTCAACTCGTGGCGCAGCGCTTGCGTTAGTAGTGCTACACAATGAATGCATTTTCTTGCGAAACAGAATTTTTGAAGTCCATATTTTACGTTTTCAGTTGTGCCATGAAAAAGCATGAATTTGTGCCCAAACAATTGGGCACGCCTCAGTGGGACTTGTTTCTGCTGATATTCCGTCGCGTCTGCATGGGTTGAATCGGTACACGTACGTCGCGACTGGAACGCTATTAAAAGTGCACGCATTCGGACGTAAGGAAAATAGGCCAAAGGGTTAATATTAGAAACATATTTTTACTTTCTTCGTTACGAAGTACGAGAAAGTATTGTGATCGTGATTTTTTTTTCAAAATTTTTTTTACGGAAATATCCGTTTTGGGGTCCCTAGATGCCATTTCAACAATTTCTGGAAAAAATTTTTTTGTGTCTGTGTGTGTGTGTGTGTGTGTGTGTGCTGTGCGCGCTGTATCTCAAAAACTAATAAAGCAATTGATATCAAACTTTGAACATAGGTCTTATTTGATAATCCGAAGAACTGAAAAGCTTTTGGTAAAATTTCATACACCGGAAATGGGTGTTTACCTTAACTGTTTTTTGTTTTTTGCCAATATTTTCTTAAATATGAAAATAATCACAAAAACATTTAAACAAATATTGAAGACAATAGAGAAATGAGATTATTTTGTTTGAAAACATTTTTCATAAAATTATTGTTATTCGAGAAAAAAATGTATTATTTTTTTTCATTTTTGTTTTATAATTATAAAACGATAATAGTTACAGCAAATTTATGTTAATTATAATTGTAGAGAATGCCAAAATGAACAACTTATAAAGAATAAGTTTTTTTCGCAATTTCTTTAGTTTTTGAGTAAACTGAGTTTTTGAATTTGAAGTATAATTTTTCCATCTTTTATAATTTTGACGTTTTAAACGTCAGTTTCATCCGAGTCTACAAAACGTTCGTTAAATATGATTTAAATTGAAAATAAATCACGAAAGCGTAAATATAAATGATACCATCAAATCGGAGAAAGTAACATGATGGCCACATCACCATTTTTACAGATATTGAAGGCAACAAAAAAGTGAACATCATTTGTTTGTAAATGTTTCTCGTAAAAATTTCAATTTTTAAAGAAACATTTTGAAATCAAACTTTTTTAGTTTGTTGTTTGTAATTATGAAATTATAAACGTAACTGAAAATTTAAATGAACAATAATTGTAGAGAATGTTAAAGTGAACGAATTATAAAGAATAATGTTTTTAGAAATATACTAGTTTTTGAAAAAAATCAATAAATACGAGAAATATCACTAAAAACCCTATTATCATTAAATCGGAGAAAGAAACTTGATGGTCACATTACAACTTGTTTGTATAGTAAACGCTACTTGGTTCGCTAAAGCAGGATTATGATGGGGGCATGCAAATGATGTGTAGAGGGTGGGCAAAATTCGACGTTTCTATGGGGGATCTCGATAACTATTATAGATATACCAATAGATAGAGAAAAACGCATGGCGCATCCTCGATCTCTTAAAAAAAGCACACAATGGTGAAAACTAAATTTATTTATCTTCTTTTGTTTTCGAGTTATAGACAAAAAGTCAATTTTTTCCATTTTCGATATATTGCAATATCTCACTTGTTTACCATTTGACAATAATAAAAGTTATATGTTTTTTGAAAAAAATTAAATAAGCTTAACACTATTCCGATATCTTCATTAATATGAGAGTTATAACATAAAGTTGTGTTTTTTTAATATATCCTATAGTTGGCTTTGGCCTATTTTATTAGGTTATTTTTCTCTTTTTAACGATATATAGCATGTGGGGGTTGTATTTGCAATTTCATTAAAATTAAGTAAAAATAGGGAGTATTATTTTTCAATCATTAAATCTATTTTCTCAAGTTTCCCTTGAATTTTAAGAATTCTTGAAAACGGCATTAAGCCGAAACTAGTTGAAAATAAAACAATTTAATCGTAAAACAAACCAAGTGAATTTTAATTTTTTAAAACCTATATTAACATAATGTTTCACCAAGTGAAGAAACATGAGAAACAAGTATATGACAGGTAATAGATGTTTTATTTATTATAATACTTTATAAAAATGCAAAGGTTACAACTATTTAACTTTTGCATGCATTATTAATATGGATATTTGAAATTTGATTTATACACTCAATACAATTTTCTCTTAAATTACTAATATTGCCATTTCTCATTTTATACAATTTGTCTTTTATAAGTCCTACAACAAAGAAATCTAGCGGGATCAAATCGGATGATCGTGGTGGCCACTTTACAGGTCCATTTGTTCCTATCCATTTATTCCCAAAATTAATATTTAATATCAATAATAATTATCAATAATTATACCATCTTGTTGAAAGAATATAGTTCTTAGTTGAATTAATGGCAATGTCAATGTATCCCAAAAAAATTTAATAGCGTGTTGGTCTAAAATTTTATAATAACGTCGTCTGTCAAGGTTTCCTTCATAAATTTCGTATGGTAACCTTTTGTTTCCTATGATTAAAACCAAAGCGTCCCTGGCACTGGACATCAATAACATGGTGAGAGTTGGAATTAGACCAATAATGTGCATTATGCCTGTTAAAGATACCTGATGAGCTAATATATGTTTGGTGTGTCCAGGCGCGCACCCAGGTGGGTGGCTATCCAAGACATTTATATACCGAGTGTGACCAAACCTGGCCATAGGAAAATACCGTTTTTTAGAATTAATATTAATTGTAATGCCATTGCTACATTGCACTTTTATTTATTGTCATATTCGCGGATTTTCAGTTTACACATATGTTTATGAATGTTATTCTATGCGTCAGCATCCCCCCCCCCCAAGCCAAATTTTTGGGTGCGCGCCTGCGAGTGTCCAAATAATACAACGGTTAAAAGGGTTGGAATTGAAGATTTTGTAATGTTATTACTAGAACTACTAGATAATAACATTGGTTTAAGATCGTCTATTTCTACATACAAGACTAACTTTGAAAAATATTCTAAAATGAAATGTGAAACTTTAAACTGTAAATGTTATTATTAAAATGAAAAAACCGGAAAACATTTTAATAATAACATTTACAGTTTAAAGTTTCACATTTCATTTTACAATATTTTTCAAAGTTAGTCTTGTATGTAGAAATAGACGATCTTAAACCAATGTTATTATCTAGTAGTTCTAGTAATAACATGCAAATTTCTTTTGTATCATTCAATATCCGGCATGGTACTAGCCAGGGGAGTAGTTGTTTCAATAAGTTATTTGTTTATAGTCTTAGTAAGACTTAATTTTTTGCTTGCAGATTAACGAACAGGTTGAATATTCATATATTCAGGCTACATTTCGTTTTCTTGTATTTATCTAATGCTTTCTGAAAAAAGTAAAGTTGTTTCTAATTTGTTTATTATTCAATATTTTCAATACCTACTTTAAAAAGCCAACATTAAATTAAATATCATGTTATGTTTTTCTGATTTAATTATACGTTATATGTTTTTTTTTATATTTATTAATTTTTACAAAAACTAGAGATTTCAAAAAACTTTTTTGGGAGATCCGGTTTTATAAAGGCGTAATTTTTTTCCAAAATTATGATAAAAAGCAATTCGAAAAAAAAAGAAACGAAATTTCACCAAAAGTTTCAGTACTTGGAATTGACAAATAAAGGTTATGCTCAAAGTTTCATTTGTAAATATTAAGTAGTTTTTGAGAAAAGACGCCCACAGACATTTTTCAAAAATGGTCGGAATCTTTGACTATGGACTGTCGAATTATGCTCGCATTTGCATTCTCCACGCTGCTGACGAAGACATCGAGAATTTTTTTTTTTGCTTTCCCATTTTTAAATTACACTCCATTTTTGGAGGTTTAAAAGGTTTTACTTAAGTAAAATTTAAGAAGTGTACGTGATTTGTTTAATCTTAAATATCTGGAGAAGGCAAGGTACCAAATCAATCAGCTTAAAAAGCTTCTAAAATAATGTAAGAAGACCGATACTGTCAAATAATCAGGGGAACCAATATTAACATAGTTCATTTTTTTTTTCATATTCTATTCTTTGCATATTCATTATCTACAACTTGAATCTAAAATATTTTGCGAAGAGATTTAAAAAAAATATAAAGAAAAACAAAAGGAAAACGCTAGTATAAACAGCCACTTCCGACTTCCGGATTTTAACTAAATGCTTTTCAGATCGTTGGGTTAAAATATTCGGGAGTTCGCCACCCGTACCACAAAGTTTAAAAAAAACGGGGATTAATATTATGAAATTTTTACTGATGCGGAAAGCGTAGGAAATTGTCACGATGGTAGTTAGCATGGACGAACCATTTTTGTAATATTTTCCCATTTATAAAATTATTGGATAAACAGAAACACGATTAAACATCCACTTTCGGTGTTTGAAAATTTTTACCAGAAGCATTCTAGTTCTATAGATTGTTAAATAAGGCTACTGTTCAAAGTCTTATTTTAAAATATTCAGTTTTTGAGTTATAGCGCACTCACAGACACTCAGACATGAAAATGTTGTTTTAAAAACTGTGGAAATCATCTCTAGGGACGCTTAAACGAATATTTCCGTTAAAAAAAATGTAAAAAAATTTCGTGATCACAATAATTTCGGTTGATTTACAAAACCGATTTTCTTCGGAGCTCCTCTTACAATAACAATTTAAGAAATATCATAATATCATTGAACTTTCAGTATGTTGTTGATAAATATTCCCTACTTAATTAAGCTATATAAATTAATTATTTGGCTCGACATTTTTTGTTTGTTTCCAGCGCGTTTCAAATTCAGAGACCAAAATGTTTTGAACTAATCAGGATATTAAAACAAAATAAAAAAAAAAATTACAGTGAAACCAGTCACGGAAATGAATAAATTTTCAAATTGCCTGTGTATTAAAATGTTAGAAATATATTCCCGAGTTATCGCACCACATGGTAACAGAAAAAGTCTTGAAGTATAATATCGGCAGAAGTACAAAAACAAGGCATGACCACATTGGCAACGCAGTATGGTTTCGTAAAATGCGCAAAACACATACATTTTATACAGATGGGCTTCGGATCCCGCGTGATATATCAATGGCTTCGTAAAACGTGTAATATATGCTTTATTGCTGTATATACTATAAATTGAATAAAGTTACCCCTCTTAGGTTGCCTTTATTTATGGATATCTCGTCAATTGATATACTTAATTTGCACTCCATTATCACTTTAAATAGACCCGGGCTTCTGAGCACCTATTGTATATGTCGGGCCTCCTATCATCCGTTCTACATGTATATATACCGGGTGACCCAGGGATCTGTAAAAGCCCCATAACTTATTTGCTATTTGAGATATCGACTTCTGTTTTTCATGAACCGGTACCGACACTTATTCTACATATTTTAAAAATATGTATGTTTTTGTACAGGGTGTCCCAATATACATAACAGACCAAAGTTATGTTTTTTTAAATGGAACACCCTATATTTTATACTTTATTTTCAACCCTCTTGAGAAGCTGATAAAAATAGTATAAGATAGTATGGGTCTATTATGGACGATTGGTTAGTTATGGGCAAATTTGTGGCAAAACAAAGATACATTGAAAAACTTGCAGAAGCGCTCCTAACAATGCTAGCGTCATTTTTTATACACTAAAGAATTTTCCACATCATGAAGAATAATACAAATCGTCTTTGGTTCTTTTTTGTTCATACTGCTATACAGGGTGTCAACATACGCAAAATAATGGATAACTATATTTTTTCAAATAGAACACCCTATATATCTTGCCACCAATGCATGGAATTTTTAATAAGCTTTCCAATGATGTACAATTTGTATAATGAAATATTAAGGATTCTTGAGATTTATCCATAAAAACATTTTTCTTTTGTCACCTCCTGCTCGTTTTTGGATTTTCAGCCAGAACTATCTATTTTCTGAAAAAATAATAAGAGACCAAAGTTGTAGAGCGGAAAATTTTCGATCGACATAGGTCTTTCGACTTTTCCAATAATGCGTGCATTGACCGCCAGAGTGCGCAAAATCGTGACCGTATATGCATTTTAGCGTTTTTCTCAATTTTTTTGTTAATTAATTGCACTATACTTTATTTTCCGCGTCCTCTAGCAGAGAAACGGGTAATTATAGAGTTATTCAAATGACCTACATCGATTGAAAAAAGTCCGCTCTACAACTCTTAAAAGAAGTAATTTTTGCCCAAAATGCATAGTTTTCGGTAATAATACAAAAAAACCGTTGAAAAACGCAAAAATTGATACATACATTTTCAATTTGCATTTTTAGGGAAAACTATGCATTTTTGGCAAAAATTGCTTCTATTAAGAGTTGTAGAGTGGAACATTTTCAATCGATATGGGCCATTTTAATTTCCTTATAATTTCCCGTTTTTCCACTAGAGGGTGCGGAAAATAAAGTATAGTGCAATTTATGAATAAAAAATTTGAAAAGAAAACGCTAAAATGCATATACGGTCACGATTTTGCGCGCTCTGGTGGGCAATGCACGCATTATCTTAAAAATTGAAAGACCTATGTCGATTGGAAATATTTCGCTCTACAACTTTGATCTCTTATAATTTTTCCTGAAAATGCATAGTTTCGGCTGAAAATCCAAAAATCAGCGGAAGGTGGCAAAAGAAATATGTTTTTATTGATAAATCTCAAGAATCCTTAATATTTTGTTATACAAACTGTATATCATTGGAAAGCTTATTAAAAATGCCATAGACTGGTGGCAACTTATATAGGATGTTCCATTTGAAAAAAAATAGTTATCCATTGTTTTGCGTATGTTGACACCCTGTATATCACTATGATTAAAAGAGAACCAAAGCCGATGTGTATTATTCTTTATGATGTGGGAAATTTTTTAGTGTATAAATAACAATGCTATCTTTGCTAGGAACGCTTTTGCAATGTTTTTAATGTGTACATGTTTTTGCCACAAATTTGCCCATAACTAGCCAACCGTCCATAAAAGACCCAAACTATCTGATACTATTTTTATCAGCTTCTCAAGAGGGTTGAAAATAAAGTATAAAATATAGGGTGTTCCATTTAAAAAAACATAACTTTGTTCTGTTATGTATATTGGGACACCCTGTATAAAAACATACATATTTTTAAAATATGTAGAATAAGTGTGGGTACCAGTTCAAGAAAACTAGAAGTCCATATCTCAAATAGCAAACAAGTTATGGGGCTTTTACAGATCCCTGGGTCACCTGGTATATATATGTAACCTGGCGCCTAATCGTGTAATCAGCACGATCTATATTTAAACTTGCTTAGTTTGTAGGAATAGTTTATATAAGCGACCGCTTATCTTATTATAGAGCATTCATAATTATATTTCAGTACGACCTGTATGTTGCGTACATCGTGTAACCGTATTAATTATAATCATTATTAAAAGTGTTTTAAATAAAGAAAATTATTTTTAAAAACTTAATCTCCCGGACCGTGAAGTTAACTTATATATATACCGGGTGACCCAGCGATCTGTAAAAGCCCCATAACTTATTTGCTATTTGAGATATCGATTTCTAGTTTTCTTGAACTGGTACCCACACTTGTTCTACATATTTTAATAGTATATTACGTAGCAAGAGTTGTAAATAGCAAATTACGCGCAAGTGAAAAAATTGCGTACGAGCCGCGTAGCGGCGAGTAACGCAATTTCACGAGCGCGTAATTGCTTTACAACTCGCGTTATGTAGTATACTTTATCTACGACCACTCTCACCTTAATTTATATAAGAGAATGTGCGGAATAGCGAAGTGACAGCTTCGGGGTGCGTGATGTGACGTTTAACAATCGCGGACTACTATATTTAATAAAAACGAACAAACGCGCAACTCTCAACCAATCAAAAGTTCGTAAACGAAACTCACTAGTACCTTTAATTTACAAGCGGGCTCTAACATACGTGGGTGTTTTGGTGTATTTACGCAGTACGCGCATTGTACGATAATGGGCATTTACAGTAGTGGTCGTAGATAAAAATATATACGTTTTTGTACAGGGTGTCACAGTATACATAACAGAACAAAGTTATGTTTTTTTTAATGGAAAACCCTATATTTTATACTTTATTTTCAACCCTCTTAAGAAGCTGATAAAAAAAGTATAAGATACTATAGGTCTATTATGGACGGTTGGTTAGTTATGGGCAAATTTGTGGCAAAAACATGTACACATTGAAAACATTGCAGAAGCGCTTCTAGCAAAGATAGCGTAATTTTTATGCACTGGAAAATTTTCCACATCATGAAGAATAATACACATCGGCTTTCATTCTTTTTTGTTCATACTGCTATACAGGGTATCAACATACGCAAAATAATGGATAACTATTTTTTTTCAAATAGAACACCCTATATATCTTGCCACCAATGCATGGCATTTTTGATAAGCTTTCTAATGATGTACAATTTGTATAATGAAATATTAAGGATTCTTGAGACTTAACCATAAAAACCTTTTTCTTTTATCACCTCCTGATGATTTCTGGATTTTCAGCCAAAACTATGCATTTTCACGAAAAATTATAAGAGACCAAAGTTTTTCGATCAAAATAGGTCTTTCAACTTTTAAGATAATGCGTGCATTGCCCGCTAGGGCGCGCAAAATCGTGACCGTATATGCATTTTAGCGTTTTGTTTTCAAATCTTTTATTAATAAATTGCACTATACTTTATTTTCCGCACCCTCTAGCGAAAAAACGGAAAATTATAAAATGTTCCGCTCTACAACTCTTAATAGAAGTAAATTTTGCCAAAAATGCATAGTTTTTCCTAAAAATGCAAATTGAATATATATGTATTAATTTTTTACGTTTTTCAATGGTTTTTTTGATTTTTTAGCGAAAACTATGCATTTTGGGCAAAAATTGCTTCTTTTAAGAGTTGTAGAGCGGAATATTTTCAATCGATGTAAGTCATTTGAATAATTATATAATTACCCGTTTTTCTGCTAGAGGACGTGGAAAATAAAGTATAATGCAATTAATTAACAAAAAATTTGAGAAAAACGCTAAAATGCATATACGGTCACGATTCTTCGCACTCTGGCGGACAATGCACGCATTATTGGAAAACTCGAAACATCTACATCGATCGAAAATTTTCCGCTCTACAACTTTGGTATCTTATTATTTTTTCATAAAATGCATAGTTTTGGCTGAAAATCCAAAAATGAGCATAAGGTGACAAAAGAAAAATGTTTTTTATGGATAAATCTCAAGAATCCTTAATATTTCATTACACAAATTGTACATCATTGGAAAGCTTATTAAAAATTCCATACATTGGTGGCAAGATATATGGGGTGTTCCATTTGAAAAAAAATAGTTATCCAATATTTTGCGTATGTTGACACCATGTATAGCAGTATGAACAAAAAAGAACCAAAGCCGATTTGTATTATTTTTCATGATGTGAAAATTCTTTTGTGTATAAAAAATGACGCTAGATTTGCTACGAGCGCTTCTGTAATTTTTTCAATGTGTCCTTGTTTTTGCCACAAATTTGCCCATAACTAACCAATCCTCTATAATAGACGCATACTATCTTATACTATTATTATCAGCTTCTCAAGAGGGTTGAAAACAAAGTATAAAATATAGGGTGTTCTATTTAAAAAACATAACTTTGTTCTGTTATTTATACTGGGACACCCTGTACAAAAACATACATATTTTGAAAATATGTATAATAAGTGTAGGTACCAGTTCAAGAAAACTAGAAGTCGATATCTCAAATAGCAAATAATTTACGGGGCTTCTACAGATCCCTGGGTCACCCGGTATATATAAAGTGAAGAAATTGAATGTGGGTGATGCAACACGGCAAGGATGGGACTTCAATCCAATAAAACTCTAGTTTCAAGTTCTAATATTTCGCCCGCCAAGCTAGGCTTCATCAGGGAAATTCGCTAAAATTTATTAAATTGCATTATCAAAATTTACATGGGTGAAAAAGGTAAAAAGTACTTACAAGTTGAGTAAATTTCAGTAAAATAGCTAAGAACACTAATAGCATTATGTGTACAACTTAATAAAACACATTAAAAACCAATCTACAAGTAGATGTCCGCAGATTAAAAATTATTCGACGATTCACAATTAAAAACATGGCGATACAGAGGTTAAGTGAACATGTGCGCGTTATTGTTGTTAACAAGGACGTGAAGAAACTGCATTGTTCACGTCGTTACCAAAGTCAATTACCAACCTAAGAATGAAGTGTATTAGTGCCGGGGCGCAAACCGGTCCAAAAAAAGCGCGAAATTTGAATTTGAAAGTGAATAAATTTGTGGCAATTTAATTGCGAATTGTCGAAAAATCTTAACAAAATTAATTAAAAAATATAATATTATTAGTGTAACGTTCAATTTGAGCACACACAACAAGCAGAAGGCAATAGTTGTGTGAAAAAATGTGTAAAATGAAAACCCCTGTACCCAATGAGTGCAATATATTGAATTAATAATGGGATCACAACTATGTTATGAATATTTAATTTGAAAATTGTTAACCTGGTTAACCGTAAGTAAAATCGTCTGAAGGACCTAAGTTCGTGAACATTTGAAAAATGAGAAAAAATGCAAAAAATGTTTTGAACTAAAAGAGGATCAGGACAATCCACAGTCAAGTGACTGAAGTGGGAGCATGCTGGACAAGCAGGGTAGGGGGCGTATCATGGGTGCACAACAGAGGTCTCTTACCTCACACCTTATATATCTTGTCACCAATGCATGGAATTTTTAATAAGCTTTCTAATGATGTACAATTTGTATAATAAAATATTAAGGATTCTTGAGATTTATCCATAAAAAACATTTTTCTTTTGTCACCTCCTGCTCGTTTGTGGATTTTCAGCCAAAACTATGCATTTTCTAAAAAAATAATAAGAGACCGAAGTTATAGAGTGGAAAATTTTCGATCGACATAGGTTTCTCGACTTTGCGTGCATTACCCACCAGAGTGCGCAAAATCGTGACCGTATATGCATTTTAGCCTTTTTCTCAAATGTTTTGTTAATTAATTGCACAATACTTTATTTTCCACGTCCTCTAGCAGAAAAACGGGTAATTATAGAATTATTCAAATGACCTACATCGATTAAAAATATTCCGGTCTACAACTCTTAAGAGAAGCAATTTTTGCCCAAAATGCATGGTTTTGGCTAAAAATTCAAAAAACCATTAAAAAATGCAAAAATTGATACATACATTTTCAATTTGCATTTTTAGGGAAAACCGTGTATTTTTGGCAAAAATTGCTTCTATTAAGAGTTGTAGAGCGAAACATTTTCAATCGATATGGGCCATTTTAGTTTCCCTATAATTTCCCGTGCGGAAAATAAAGTATAGTGCAATTTATTAACAAAAAATTTGAAAAGAAAACGCTAAAATGCATATACGGTCACGACTTTGCGCGTTCTGGCGGGCAATGCACGCATTATCTTAAAAGTTGAAAAACTAAATCTATCGGAAATTTTTCGCTCTACAACTTTGGTCTCTTATAATTTTTCCTAAAAATGCAAATTTTTGGCTGAAAATCCAAAAATTAGCAGAAGATGGCAAAAGAAATATGTTTCTATTGATAAATCTCAAGAATCCTTAATATTTTGTTATAGAAACTGTATATAATTGGAAAGCTAAATAAACATGCCATAGATTGGTGGCAACTTATATATGGTGTTCCAATTGAAAAAAAATAGTTATCCATTGTTTTGCGTATGTTGACACCCTGTATAGCACTATGAATAAAAGAGAACCAAAGTCGATGTGTATTATTCTTTATGATGTTAGAAATTTTCTAGTATATAAATAATGATGCTATCTTTGCTACGAACGCTTCTGCAATGTTTTCAATGTGTACATGTTTTTGCCACAAATTTGCCCATAACTAACCAACCGTCCATAATAGACCCATACTATCTTATATTATTTTTATCAGCTTCTCAAGAGGGTTGAAAATAAAGTATAAAATATAGGTTGTTCTTTAAAAAAAAAACATAACTTTGTTCTGTTATGTATATAGGGACACCCTGTACAAAAACATTGATATTTTTAAAATATGTAGAATAAGTGTGGGTGTCTGTTCAAGAAAACTAGAAGTCGATATCTCAAATAGCAAATAAGTTATGGGGTTTTTACAGATCCCTGGGTCACCCGGTATATAACTGTAGATAATGTGCTAACGAGATTCTCGGTCATATGATTTGCAAATGTGTGAGGAGAAAGACAGAGGCAGCTTTTTCATATTTGTTAAGAATCATCAGTCTGCCATATTCAACCCAACACACATCTGCAAATTTTTCGGAAGTAATATTTATAGTGTAGATGCACGCCGGGAACGGTAGACGAGAACCGAAATGCATCTTGATATTATTCACTACTCGGCGAAGAAGGTGCTTAGTGGATTTGAAAGCGGCTTCCCACAGCTCACCGAAGTGAGGGGCAGAAGGTGGGATAAACCGCCAGCCCGTACCCACAGCGGCGTCGCTGGCGAGGATTGCCATTTGGTGCTTCGGCGAGGCGAGGAACCAGGACAGTTCGGTGAGTTCTCGGTGAGCGCCGACGAGGTTAGCGCCATTGTGACTGAAAATAACGCTGTGGCCTCGACGGGCGGTAAAGCGGCAATTAGCAGTGAGGAAGCAGGTGGTGAGCTCCGAGGCGAGTTCGAAATGCACCGGCTTGGACGCAAAACAGGGGAAAGCACAAATATAGGCCTTCATGACGCGGGAACCTGGTATGCGTCCAGTGGTGATGTTGAATGCCCCGGCGTAATCAACGCCAACACGGAGAAACGGTGCTGAGGCGCTTATGCTGTTGGATTGTAACGATTTTGTATGCATAGAGTGGCCACTGATTCACAAAAACAGTTTATGAGGTTGGTCACTCTGTGCATTGTATAAATCCGCCATGATGAAACATGCGCAGCGATCCGAGACAGAGAACCCGACTGTCTGACAACGAAACAGATACACCGCACGTATTCGTCTATCGAAATAACATCGCGCGTATCGGCGGAGTGTTTTTGCTATAGGCCATTTCTTCCTGCTGTATGGTTGCGCGCGCATTACAAAATCCCCATTTACACTGACGAGTTTCTGGAGGTTCCGCAGGAAATTGCAGGCCGCGGTTAGTATATTGATTTTAGTGTTAAATCTACAACTACAATTTTATAATCAACTATCTAAAAAAATACAAGTAGAAACATAATGAATTTTAATTTCTGGCCGGATCCAAGGTTAACTTTGCAAAAATTTGATCAAACCTTCATTCCGTCAACCAAATTTTATTCTATTAAATGTCATTGGGGTCTTTTGGCATCGGTTTACCCATTTCTAAGTGCTTATTTATTATTTTCTATAGTTGTGTGTTTATTTCGTTTACGAGAAGCAATACTTGAACAATCTAAGGTATGATATTTGTATTTTTTTCTGTTATCGGAATTTCATATGATTCTGTTTTGCTAATTTCTAGGTTACATTTTACGGCAATTGAAAATGGTCTTTTCACTTGAGCAAGATACATTCCTCTTGGAAACGTATTTTCATTCTGGAACAATAGACGAAAATGGAACATGGAACCATTCAGTGTATATCTGCTTATTATTTTTTTGTGAGAAATGTCGACATGAAGTTGAGATTAATCTTGACATATTTGGAGGTAAGGGTTTACTTTAGGGTAAATCGGGAAAAATCGGGAAGTGGGCTGTTTTCTTTATTTCTTTTTAATTCTTTGTAGACGTAGTTTTTTGAGCCGAGTCCAAAAATGTATATCTTAACTTTGAGAAACATAAGGGGAAGAAGTTGTGCCCCCTTAAAGTTTCTCTCATTTCGGACGTACAACTCGCTCAAAACCTGCGTTTCTGGGTAGATTTTGGTAAACCAACAACCACTATCAATTTATAATAATTTAAACTTACGATTTGAGTAGTAAAAATGCGAATTTTATATCTTTTTCTTTACATTATTATTTCATTTTAAGGTTATGTACAGTTCATTGTTCCGCCGAAACTGACGGACATGCAAACACTCTATTTAGTTATCTGGGATTATTAGGGTTGCCAACTGGTCACATCATACTCGGAAAACCAATCTAATTCTCACGGAAAATATGTGAATACATAAAGTACGATATTAATAAAAATAATTATATTTCTGAAATTAACTATATTAACAATAAAACAAATGTGTATGTTAAGAGGTTGAACAGTTAACATTTACATTTAAATTACCATGTCATTTCTAGTTGATTTTCACACAGTCCCAATAAGTTCACTGATTTTTTTTAAACCTCTTGTATTTACGTTCTAGAAAGTGCTACTGTTATTTCCATTTATGTGCTATAGTGCTATTAGGGTGTTTGAAGTGAAAGTATGTGCTAACATGACAAAGAATCCAGCTTCCTATGCATTCATGACAGCTTCGCCATCACCTAATCTACTGCGGGTAAAACTACTACCCGGTCTCAAGGGGGAGGACCTTGACGTAACTAGGCAACCGAGCCAGCGTAACTGCTTCCTATGCATTCATGACGGCTTTGCCTTCACCTAATCAGTTGCAGGTAAAACTACTGGCCGGTCTAAGGGGGGGACCTTAACCTCACCCTAATCTAAGCATAAGCAAGCAAGCCGGCTGTGGTCGATGGCTTCGCTTCGCTCCGCCATCGACCACAGCAAGCCACCGTAACTGCTTCCGATGCATTCATGACGGCTTTGCCTGCACCTAATCCGTTGCAGGTAAAACTACTGGCCGGTCTAAGAGGGGGACCTTAATCTCACCCTAATCTAAGCATAAGCAAGCGAGCCGGCTGTGGTCGATGGCTTCGCTTCGCTCCACCATCGACCACAGCAAGCCACCGTAACTGCTTCCTATGCATTTATGACGGCTTCGCCTTCACCTTATCCGTTGCAGGTAAAACTACTGGCCGGTCTAAGGGGGGACCTTAACCTCACCCTAATCTAAGCTTAAGCAAGCCACCGTAACTGCTTCCTATGCATTCATGACGGCTTCGTCTCCACCTAGTCCGTTGCAGGTAAAACTACTGGCCGGTCTAAGAGGGGGACCTTAACCTCACCCTAATCTAAGCATAAGCAAGCCACCGTAACTGCTTCCTATGCATTCATGACGGCTTCGCCTTCACCTTATCCGTTGTAGGTAAAATTACTGGCCGGTTTAAGGGGGGACCTTAACCTAACCCTAATCTAAGCATAGAGAAGCGAGCCGGCTGTGGTCGATGGCTTCGCTTCGCTCCGCTATCGACCACAGCAAGCCAGCGTAACTGCTTCCTATACATTCATGACGGCTTCGCCTTCACCTAATCCGTTGCAGGTAAAACCACTGGCCGGTCTAAGAGGGGGACCTTAACCTCACCCTAATCTAAGCATAAGCAAGCGAGCCGGCTGTGGTCGATGGCTTCGCTCCGCCATCGACCACAGCAAGCCACCGTAACTGCTTCCTATGCATTCATGACGGCTTCGCCTTAACCTTATCCATTGCAGGTAAAACTACTGGCCGGTCTAAGGGGGGACCTTAACCTCACCCTAATCTAAGCATAAGCAAGCCACCGTAACTGCTTCCTATGCATTCATGACAGCTTCGCCTCCACCTAATCCGCTGCGGGTAAAACTACCAGTCGGTCTAAAGCGGGGGGGTTTAACCTCACCCTAACTTAAGCATAAGCGACCGGCCTCGCTGTGCTCGGCCATTGACCAAATCGAGCCCGTATAACTACTTCCTATGTATTAATGACAGCTTCACCGTCACCTAATCCACTGCGGGTAAAACTACTATCTGGTCTAAAGGGGGGCAAATGTAACCTCACCCTAACCTAAGCATAGGCACCTACCATTTGCAACCATTAACTGGTAGGTAATGATGAATTAAACTTATCGCCTAGGTTTGTTTACTATTTTATTCACAACCGTACGTTTTTTGTTAAAGCATTAATGTCAAATCAAATTAAATAAACGTTAGTTCATGAAATGCGAGCTGTTTATTTTAAAACCAACTTATAGCAACCATGCAAATACATATTACGGATAGCTATACTGAATATTTTTACTAATTACTAATATATAACTATAAAATCAAATATTGTATGCACCATGGGAGATATTCTTGTTCTTCACCCTGGGTTGACTTACAAACCCCGGGCCAGAGGACCTCCATATCTCCCTTAATGCATAAATATCTATTACATTGCCATTTAATCATTTACTAAAGTCCCTAATTTTTACCAGATGAATTTGTGTCGTTAGGATCCAGGTTAAAGATACATGCGTGTGCTTATGTTTGGTAGGGGCACCTTTTCCCAAAAAAAATAGAAACACCCACAAAACTGGGGCACAAATAAAGAAATTGTAAATAGATTTACAACAGAACAATTTAAAATTCGTGTCAATTTTTGATGCACTTAAGTAATCTAGGGTTAACGCAATGATAGTTCACAGATAACTTTATAGAGTGTTTATTTCGACACGCCACTCCTTCAGTTGCGGTGGGACGATGAACTAATGAAAATACGCATTTTTAACATGACCTTAAAATGTGAATTTTCATGAAGAATAGGATATAAAAATCGCACTTTCACCACTTAAATCGTAAGTTAAGATCATTATTAGTCGATTGTAGTTGTTAGTTTACAAGTTATTTTACACAGAAACTCGTAGTTTGTGCGAGTTGTCCGTCGAAAATGGAAACTTTAAGGGGGCATAACTTTCCCCCCTTACGTTTCCGCGGGTTAAAACGTACATTTCTGATCTTGGCTCAAAAAACTATGTCTTCAAAACAAATTTCAGCCCCCGGGTCCATTTGCCCTAAAGTAAACACCAGCCTATTTGGAAAATATGTACATCGTTTGGCTACTCGCTTTCAAAATATGGACAGTGTTTGTAGAGGAAAGTCTCCGGAAAGGCCTTCTGTTCTAACCGAAAATGTTTTGGTAGATGTACGTGAAAGAGTTGGTTCAACAAAATCTCAATGTCAACTATCCACTCAAACAGGTTATGTTTTATTTTAATAAACGTATTTCAAAAACTTCTTTGATTTTTGAAATTATGTAATAAAAGTTACATCAAATTTATATGATAATCACTTAAAACATTTTCTTGACAATAAACTACCTACTATTTTATTTTACTTTATAACATAATTTGAGATATTGTCGCGAACCGGTGTTACTTGACACAGGATGTCTGGTTCGCGAGTACTCCAGCCGCGTACTCAGCGAGTTTCAAGGACTTCCTCGATATTTGCTTGTTAATAAGTTTTGTGCTGATGAGTAAAGGTCGAGGGGGTCCGGGAAAACCGCTGGGAAGTCGGTGGGTGTTCCGCCACGATCAGGGGAAGTTATAAATATTGTTCGTAGTTTAAAGTTAAACAGTTGTTTTTTTTAATGCACCGGCTCGTATAGCTTAGGTAAGTACCCTAAATTTTATATAGTGGTTACCTATTGTCTCTGACCTTAAAGTCGCGACGACCCCACGCGACATGTGGTGGAGGCGCCTAACCTGCGTTATTTTGGTTTGATAATTAATATTTCATGTTAGAATTAATAATTAAAGCGAAAATTATATTAATTGAGGACAAGGGCAATAAGTAACATAATCTAGTGTGAATCTGTGTACGCCGTGAGCGTTAGCGAGTGTAATATATGTAAGTCGAAACCGCGGCCTTGCGCACCAGAAGTACAGAAATTTTCGATACTGAACCGGATAACATATTCATCTGTAGTAGAAAAACCGCGCGTTCACCCGTTCAAGCCGCGATTGAAGATCATACGACCCCTACGGGAACGGATAATACGGAATCGGAATTTTTGAAAACGAGCGACCCCCGACGCGTCCAACCTTTGGAACCTCTTGCATTCATTCAGGATAAGATTGAAAATTGGTCTCTGTCGGAAACGCGCACGACGGAAATAACTAATTCAGAAGACGACCTGGATAAAACAATATTTCCTCCCCAAGTCGCAGTGGAGACACTTAGTGCACGGACGACAGATTACGATAGTAACAGATCATCACGCGTTGTGCTGATTAAAAAATTGCCGGGACCCCACGGGAAAACTAGCGCGATTGGCAATTAAATTGTCAGAGTATACTTACACAATTGTGCATAAAAGCGGTGCATCACATAAGGACGCAGACTGTTTATCTAGACACCCCGTCAAGGCAGCCACAGCAGCTGATGAGGAAATGCCAAACGAACTCCCTACATACCTTTTAAGCATCGACGATATCAGACAGGAACAAAAGCAGGACGACAAAATTCAAGAACTAATCCAGATAGTATCCGATTCCACAAATACTCTCGGTACACCAGCAATTAGAAGAAAGGCCTGTTGTAATTGAAGGATCACGTCGGGTGAACTAGCTGTTGTGGTTGATGATTCTCGTTGGTCCAACAATTCAACACTTGTAGATCAGTCGTTATCGACTTGATACAATATAATTTAACTTCAAAAAGAGAGGCAGGTCGACGAATAAGGTGATTACTTTATTTTTGGTAGGAATTACAAAAAATGAGTATGTTTTCTGTATTCCAGCAAAATTCTTCTTTTTTTTATTAATTGTTTTTCTCGCCTCCCTGGTAACCGCGTTTTTCCGGGCTACCCGTGATCCTCGTTTCCATTTCTCCGTTCCATGACCCAGGCGGTCACCACAGGCCCGTAATTATATAATATATAATGGCGTGTTATTTAAAAAGAATCCATCAACATCCGGAAATGAACATTTGCTCTGTATCCCAGCCCACATAAAATTTGATATTTTATTTAGCAACCACTCTGAGCCCATGGCCGGACATTTCGGCGTCACAAAAACACTTAACAGAGTAACGCAGCGGTATTTCTGGGACAGCATGAGAAATGATGTTATAAAATTTATGTGCGTCTGTCCAGACTGTCAGGCAAGAAAAGGCTTGGAAAATCGGAAACCTCTTGGCTTATTACAACCAATCAAAGTAGGAAAACCATTCGATGTAATCGGTATTGATCTACTAGGACCTTTCAGGAGAAGTACATCGGGAAAAAATATGATCGTCGTCGCAACCGATTACGCAACGAGATACGCAGAGATCGCTGCAATAAGAGACGGTAATGCAGGCTCGGTAGCCAAATTCTTGATGGAAAAAATAATTAATCGACATGGATGCCCGAGGAGAATTTTATCCGATAGAGGTCAAGTTTTTAAATCTGAAATGATTACAAGTCTCCAGAACATTATGGGTATAAAAAGTAACCTCACCACGAGTTACCACCCTAGTTGCAACGGCCTAATGGAGATATTAAATAAAACCATCGTGGACATTTTTAGCAAGTTTGTGAATACCCAACAAACCGACTGGTGTGGTTACATCCCGCACCTTGCATTTGCGTACAACATGGCAGTGCCAGAAACAACGCAATATTCATCGTTCTTTTTATTATAAGGAAGAGAACCCACCCTACCGACAGAGGCACAATTATTACAAGAGACAACAGATGAGACAGTGGAAGAGTTCCAAAATTGAGTCCTTCACGCGAGAGCAATAGCCGTCGAACATATTAACTTGAAACAATGGAAAGATAAGGTTAGGTATGATAGTAAACGAACCGATAGGGAATTTAAAATTGGTGACATGGTCAAAGTTTTCACACCTGTACGGAAAGTGGTCGCAGTGAAAAACTTTTACTCAAGTGGTTCGGCCCCTTCAAGATCCTAGAAATGAAGGGCGAGGTCGATTATCTAATTCAATTGGGTCGAAGGGTGAATGCTAGAACGGACGTAGTTCACGTGTCACGAATAGCTCCGTACTACCAACCCTTCGATGGAAATATAACGACGTCCGACGGTGAAATTTGCAGATAAGGGTAATAAAATAATAACTGTTTAAATAATAAGTGTTTTCTTTAGCGGAATCTAGTTTAATAATAATTTATGTAAAATAGTGTACTCATTTAATTTAGTTTTAGAAAAAGTACAATGGCACCACTCGTAAGTCTGGTAGTTTATTTGGTAATTTTGCTGCGATACCGTGCCCAGGGGGTCAATTATGAAGTGACGTCAATCAACATCACCAATGGGATCGCTTTTGAGAAAAAAGGAGAAATTCAGTTGATCGTGGGAGAATGGCGGGTTGCGGTCCATCTGAACATTGCAGAACTTAGCGAGAAATTTAATGGTATACAACACGTTGTATACCATTGGCGTGGCAGTGGCGTGATCCAAGAATGGGAAAAAAAGTGCAAAACAGACCATTGGAAAAATGCACCAGGTCAAAGGCAATCCAAAATGTTTATTGACTTCTCGCCAAATAGAGCCAAACAGCTCTTACGCCTCACCAAAACCGAGATAAGACTAATCACCGGTCTCCTAACAGGACACTGCCCAGTGAAGTACCATCTCCACAATATGGGCGAAGTGGATAACACCACATGCAGATTATGTGAATCGGCAGAAGAAACGGCCGAACACATATTATGCGAGTGTGTAGCTCTAGCTACCACCAGGCAGGCCCTAACCGGAGGTATGGCGGTAACGCCAGAACGGATCAGGTCATTACCTCCCAGGAAATTAATTGACCTTGTCAGGGAAGTTGAATTTCTGGGAATCAAATAGCAGTAGGGTATTAGCACAAAAGATCTAAACAGGTCGCAGTGCTGTAAGGCTCTGCACAGCCAATCGACCCCGTCTAATCTAAATCTAATCTAATCATACGAGGAATAGTACATCGTACAAAACAGGTAATGGCCAATAACTTTGCCTTCATTACAACCCCGCGTCAAAAACGTAGTTACATTAACGTGGTGGGAAATATTTAAAAAAAAACTCTTTGGAACCCTGTCAGATGAGAACAGACTACACTACGATTCTATTTATCAAAATCTAAATGAAAATACTGACATTCGCAGTCATGCTCTGTACGAACAAACTACAATTTTTAAATTTACAATACAATCTGTCAACACCTCTTTCGGCAATTTTCAATATAATCAAAACGTACTCAAACAGTCCTTAAATAACTTGTCCCTTGAAATAGTAGAATTTGAAAAGAATGTTATGCACGATTTCGAAATCGAAGCGCGAGTAGTAGAAATAATGTCTTCTTTAGTATTGTTGACCACCGACTTTGAAATAGAAGTAGAACGAATTATAGACTCGATCCTACTGGTGGGATACGGAATTATCCATCCTGCCCTATTTTTTCCCAAGAAAACAAACACCCTTCAAATTGTTAAATTTCCAAATGATAATTATTTTCCGTTCACGTTTGATAACGATGGGTTTGAACTCTTAAAACGCGCATGGAGATTAACAGCTTGTCAAACAAATCAGGATATCCTTGTAACCGTTCATATTCCGTTTACCGATCGTAAACTTTTTAAATTATATAACCCTGTGCCTATCCCTACTCCGTGGAAAAATGATATTTTCTATTGTATAAGCCCCTCAATGAATTTGTTTGCTACTGATCCTAAATTATCAATCAACTTCGATATTGATACTGAAATATATGGCACTTGTAAGAAAATCAAAACACACTTTCTGCTGTGCCCACATAACCGTTTAGTATTTCACACAGATTATGCAGGAACCTGCAAATTGTCGATTTTTAAAGGAGGCCCAGTAACCGAACATGTGATACTCGGTTTGTAAAAATCAAGTCATCCGTATTTCTTCCCCTCTAAACCAACGATACATGGATATTTATCCCTCCTATACCTAATGAGAAATATACCTTAACGTGTAGTAAAACGATCATTCAGTTGAGCGTTATTTCTCCCTCAACCTTAAAACTTGGAAAAACTGCATCCTATATGCCGGCGAAACAATTTTAAAATCGTTAGTGGAACTAACATCATCCTCAGTCTTGAATAGCCACTTCAATTCCATAAATTTCAACCTAACATCCCAAATAAATCCTAGCCTCGTTAGAATTTTGTCACCACTTTCCCTCACGACAACCTATAAATCCACGGACGAATTTGGCAAGCACTTAAAAGGCATTAGTAAAAAATTGACCGAATTACAATCTGAACTAGTAGCTACGAATGGTTACTTTAGCCATTTTGCATTTATCTATGGTAACCTAGCTGTATCTACTATTATAATAATAATCGGCATCCTCCTAGTAGTCTGTTGTTATAGAAGCTTTTTTAGATTAAAAGAAGCTCGTGTAACAAACAACATATTTTTGCTTAGTATTTAGCCCGAGAGTAAGAGAATTTAGATGTACGAGTGATTGTGAGCATGAATGTCGATAAGTTTAGGTTAGTATTAAGTGTATTTGTGAATACTTGGGGCCTATGAAAGGATACCACAGGGATGGATCCCGTCGCCGCTGGAGCGAAGTACCTGCAAATATTGTGGGAAATGGGAGTTAAGTGTACGTTAGCGGTGCCGTACTGTATTACTTGATCCAGCGACTCCTCATTTTCGCTAGACGTTATGTAGGTGGTACCAGCCTAAGGGCGATCCAATGGGATGATGAATATTGAGATGATTTAGAATTAAGTTTAAAATAACGATAAATTTCGATAATTTCAATGAGGAGATAACATGAGTGAATGTGATACGAATATGCGGCAAAAATATGGGGTACTAATTTAGTGTAAATTTGCATGCTAGATAGTTAAGGCGGGAAAGTAATTAAACAAAATAGAGACTAAGGTAGGAAAATCAAACGATATTTAAAAAAAAAGAAAAATAATGAGTGAAATGGTACTGGAGAGTGACCACCATTATACTTGATGAAACAGAAATAGGTTAGAGTTGTAATGGGTATAGAAATTAGCATGTTGGAAAGGTTAGAATTTGGGTAATTTATTAGTATTAATAAAAAGGTAGTTATTAGTTATAGGCACCATTAAATAAATTTTGTTTTGGGCAAATTGTCGCAGAATCTGTCGTTCGTTATTTTTATAGTCGAGCCGCTACCCACACTATCGAGCCAAGGAACAGCAGCAATGGAGGCAACCCCTGAAAGGAGCAAGTTGGACTTCAGGACCTTCCATCCAAGTGGCGCATCAACCCTACAACAACCGGGGGATGAGTCGAGTGATGTAAAACCACTCGACCGTCGCTAGACACTACTGGCCTAGCCTGTATTCGAGGTCATTGGGAGACGCTACCATGAAGAACCAGGAGCAGATGTAACGGGAACATGGCCTTATCACAACCGGAGGAAAATCCATGGAAGCTGCTCGTCTCCCCTATCCGAATCAAGAGGACCAGTACTTTGGCGGGTTCTAGTACACTAAATACACCACAAGGAACCCGACCCGACCGAAAAGGAAACCAAAACATCCCCTGTAAGCGTCACAAGAAGGTAGCCAACTCAGCTTGTTTCCAAGTAGGAGGTTCGCCACCAAGAAGACCTGGATAAGGATGGACCCTTGAAGTGATGGTGTTGTGTGGACTCTAGGAACTCTAAGACGAAAAGTTAGGTGGCTAGGCTTAAGTAAGGTTAAGTTAGAGTTGTAATCGTTGGGTCACCGATTCACTGAAGGGGGAGTAATGTCGCGAACCGGTGTTACTTGACACAGGATGTCCGGTTCGCGAGTACTCCAGCCGCGTACTCAGCGAGTTTCAAGAATTTCCTCGATATTTGCTTGTCAATAAGTTTTGTGCTGATGAGTAAAGGCCGAGGGGGTCCGGGAAAACCGCTGGGAAGTCAGTCGGTGTTCCGCCACGATCAGGGCAAGTTATAAATATAGTTCGTAGTTTAAAGTTAAACATTTGTTTTTTAATGCACCGGCTCGTTTAGCTTAGGTAAGTACCCTAAATTTTATATAGTGGTTACCTATTGTCTCTGACCTTAAAGTCGCGACGACCCCCACGCGACAATATAAACTGAAAATAAATTAAATAAGTATTTTATTTACCATACTTTGAATTGAGCAACTTATTTACACATATCCTACCCGCTTGTACACCACTTTGTATAGAGCACCACATGCCCATAAGTATGAAGTGTCATGAGCTTACCCATTTACGATCACCCTGTACTAAAATGTATTATACTATATAAAGTATTGATCTAACATTGATAATAATTATATAAACTTATAAATGTAAAATTTTTGACTTCATCAAGAATAATCAAGTATTTGCATACAGGGTGATGAAAAAAAGGCAACAATACAGATATAGATAATCTTTACAGAAAGTCAATTAAAGATTTTTGAATTCAAATGCTACCCATTGTTGTTAATTGTAATTCCCACTGTCGGAATAATCTGTTGAAGACGAGTCCTCTGCTAAATGAATAATTACTTCATCAACAGCTGTGTCCATGAGGCCATCTAATCTCCACATTTTTGCTTCTTCTCCAATAACATGTTCAACTTTTACCACTGAAATGGTGTGACTTTTTGGATTGCATCATGAATTAATTTTTTCATATCACTAAACTTGAATGTAGTGTTATTTGCAGCAACATCACTCTTTATAAACCCCCACATCAATTCTATAGAATTAAGTTCGCAATGGTATGATGGTAATCGTAACACTGACATATTTTTGTCTTTTGCCATTGTATCAACAACATAATCCTTATAAGGTGGTTTATTAATTGCAACGAGATGCAAAAATTGTTTCCATAAGCAATATTTTTTTAAGCAAGCCACTTGCTGATATCTTCTTTTTTCCACGTTGAAGTAGGAATCTTGTCCCTTACTCTGCTATGGTAGGAAGCATCATCCATAACAATCACCGCATTAGGAGGTAATTTGTTCTGAAACCATTCCTCAAACCTGGTGGCATTCATTTCATCGTGGTAATCACCTGTTTTAATACCCTCAAAAAGTAACAAGCCCCCATTCAAAAAACCATTTTCAGATCCAATATGAAGAATTATTAACCTTTTGCCTTTTCCTGATGGATTCCTTAATCCTGTTGAGAGACCTCGTTGAATGCTTGCCTGTGGCTTTGAATAGTTTCATCATGCCAAATGTGGTGTTTAGTATAACCTGCATTGATCCACGTTTCATCTAAATAAAAGACTGGTCTTTTCTCAGCACGGAACTTTTTGATTTCTCTCAAAAATCTTCTCCTCCAAGTAATAATGTCCGGTCGATCAGTAAGCATGCTTTTTCGGTTTCGTTTCGAATATCTACAAACACATTCATATTTAATACAATGTCATTTTTTACGTGCGTGATTTATTTCAAGACAGATTGTATATACCGGGTGTGGCACTTAAGACGCCTCGGACCATAGCTCCTGTACGATAAAAGCTATCGACAAAAATCTAAGAACAAAGTGTTACTGTCGCTATGTTTCAAAAATATTTCTAATCATCAGTGGCGTGCCGTACTCCAGTGGCGTACCAAACTTATGTTTTTTTAAATGGAATGCCCTATTTTTTATCGCAGATTTGGAAAGTGCTCGACGAGTATTTATTTTTTTATCTAACATGTTATACCCTTCACTTTAGCGGTTTCGCTGTTATAACCCCTTCTTTCAAAATTGCGCCCCATTTTTGAGATTTTTTTGTAGAGAAACTAATTGACGCCGGCGCCTAAATTTTGAATTAAGGTACAGGTTAAGACCTCGTATACCTTCACATAATTTTTTTTTCGGGTAATTTATGGAAAAAAAATAATTTTTGATTGATCTTCGCATGTTGTCATTTTTTCCGAAAATTTCAAATGGCACCCCCCTAAAAAAATTACGGCGTTGTACAGCCAAAACTCTAAATTTTTCATTGGTGTAAAAAAAATTACACATTCCATAACAAAATTTCGGAGAAAAAAGGAATTTCATCGCAAATGTCGGGAAACGTTTTCCGTTCCCAAGTGTGCCATGAGAAAACAAAAGATTGGTAATTGTCAAAGTAAATTATTAGACGTCAGTAGCAGCCATAAGTCATTTTTGATAAACTTTCTAAAAATGTTCCGAACTCAAGAGGAAATGGTTGACATGATATTTATTCTTGGAGAATGTAACAAGAATTGTTTCTTGGCATCACGAGTGTACGCTGCGAGATATCCGCACAGGGCACATCCAAATGAACGTGCGTTTCAAAAAGTGTTGGAGAGATTTACTACTACGGGAAGTGTGAAACGGCCAAGGAGAGTTAGAAAGAAGGCAGTTATTACCGAAAATAATGAACTGCAGGTTCTGGAGGCAGTTATTGAAGATCCTCCCAATATCCATGATATTAGTAGGAATCACGATATTTCAACGCAATCCGTACATCGTGTTCTTAAAAAGTACAAATTCTGTCCATTTAAGATTCAACTGCACCAAGAATTGCAACCTCAAGATTTTCATGCGAGGCAAGATTTCTGCATATGGGCTATCAACAAAATTGAGCAGGAAGAATCATTTCTTATGCGCGTATTATTTTCTGATGAAGCAACGTTCCATAGAAATGGGCATGTCAATCGCCACAACTACCATTATTACGCCGATGAAAACCCACAAGCCATGCGAATGATAAACCACCAGCAAAGATGGTCGCTGAATGTTTGGGGAGGCATACTTGGAGAACACCTTTTGGGTCCTTATTTCATCGAGGGGCACCTGAACGGCAACAGTTATTTGAGGTTCCTTCGCGACGACTTGGATGATCTCTTGGATAATGTCCCTCTAGCCGCTTTTCGACAGATAGTTTTCCAGCACGATGGAGCTCCTGCACATAATAGCTGTGTCGTTCGGGAATTTCTCGATGAAACGTTTCCGGACTCCTGGATTGGTCGTGGGGGTCCTGTGAGGTGGCCGCCAAGATCACCAGACCTCACTCCCCTTGACTTCTTCCTTTGGGGCCATATCAAAGACGAGGTTTACAGGACGGTACCAACTACTGTCGAGGATATGAGGGAGAGAATCCGCGCGGCTTTCCGCGGTATATCACCAGAAGTCCTTAGGGCAGTGTCTAGAGCCTGTGAGTCGAAGTTGCGGTTATGCCTCCAGCAAGGTCGTCATTTCGAACATTTAGTTTAAGTTGTTAAATTTTCTTTATCTGCATTTTTCATATCATGTTGAATAAATAGGTACATACTATTATGTTGACCGTATTTGTGTATTTGTTTTCTCATGGCACACTTGGGAACGGAAAACGTTTCCCGACATTTGCGATGAAATTCCTTTTTTCTCCAAAATTTTGTTATACAATGTGTAATTTTTTTACACCAATGAAAAATTTAGAGTTTTGGCTGTACAACGCCGTAATTTTTTTAGGGGGGTGCCATTTGAAATTTCCGGAAAAAATGACAACATGCGAAGATCAATCAAAAATTATTTTTTTTCCATAAATTACCCGAAAAAAAAATATGTGAAGGTATACGAGGTCTTAACCTGTACCTCAATTCAAAATTTAGGCGCCGGCGTCAATTAGTTTCTCTACAAAAAAATCTCAAAAATGGGGCGCAATTTTGAAAGAAGGGGTTATAACAGCGAAACCGCTAAAGTGAAGGGTATAACATGTTAGATAAAAAATAAGTACTCATGGAGCACTTTCCAAATCTGCAATAAAAAATAGGGCATTCCATTTAAAAAAACATAAGTTTGGTACGCCACTGGAGTACGGCACGCCACTGATGATTAGAAATATTTTTGAAACATAGCGACGGTAACTATGCACTACTTTGTTCTTAGATTTTTGTCGATAGCTTTTATCGTAAAGGAGCTATGGTCCGAGGCGTCTTAAGTGCCACACCCGGTATATATATAAATATATATATATATATATATATATATATATATATATATATATATATATATATGTGAAAATTCGGAATCTTATTCCGTAACGGGGATTCGACCAAGGGGCAAGAAAAGTCCTATTTACTTTATCATAAAACCAAGCTTTCGGAATTCGTTTATTCCTTCTTCAGGGAAATTACACTACAAAATGAAAATTTGTTGAACATGTGCGTCAGCGATAAATTTGGAAAAAATTGAATTTAAGTGTACTTACATGTGAAATAGTTAAAAATAAAGGTTGCTACATCTAATTGTTACTTGAAGAGTCATGTTTGTTATTGTTGTTAATTAAATTTGTGATAAAATACTATGATGTAAAACGATTTACATGGGGACGAACACGAACACGTTAAAAATGGCGTCAGCTGTCAATTGATATCGATGTATCGGACGGCTCCCACCCACCCGCACTAGGCGGGTTGGCAACACTAGCGAGCCTGTATTGTTCCAGACAGAGTTGGTAACCGATTTCCGATACATCGATATCAATTGACAGCTGACGCCATTTTTAACGTGTTCGTGTTCGTCCCCATGTAAATCGTTTTTTCCGCTACCGACAACGTAAATACGCATTGCATGCATGGTTACAGGTACCGTAAGTTGCTGATAACATTCGTGGTGTTTGTTGTCTTTGACGACGGAACTTAATTTTTACTTACGGACCTAGGAAAATAATAAACAGAAACGTAACGCTCCAACATATAGGCGAGCAACACATTTTCGTCTATACCTACAGAATCGGCATCCGTTTTACATGACCACTGCTTAAAAAGAGTCGCAACAGGACACATACCTTTTTAGATTTTATCGGCAACACATTCTAACACGCAATATTCGCAGCTTCGTTTGCATCCGTGCCCGCAAAAACTGTCACTGGATTGACACAAACAAACAAAATTCGACATTGTTTTCTCCGTTGCTGGGTTGCCATAGGACGCATAGAACGCATAGGTGACTATAAAAATTTGAATCCCAAAAGTTACAAGCCGTATTTTAGAATATTTTCTGATCATTTTTAAGTATTATAATTCCGGTAGCGGAAAAAAATTAATAAGCAACACGGAACGTAATGACAATTAACATTTTCGGCAGGCGACGAGCCTCGGCTCCGCCTCGGTTCGTATTCGCCTACCTCAAATGTTAATACGTCCTTACGTTCCTTGTTGCTTAAATAACTATTACATCATAGTATTTTATCACAAATTTAATTAACAACAATAACAAACATGACTCTTCAAGTAACAATTAGATGTAGCAACCTTTATTTTTAACTATTTCACATGTAAGTACACTTAAATTCAATTTTTTCCAAATTTATCGCTGACGCACATGTTCAACAAATTTTCATTTTGTGGTGTAATTTCCCTGAAGAAGGAATAAACGAATTCCGAAAGCTTGGTTTTATGATAAAGTAAATAGGACTTTTCTTGCCCCTTGGTCGAATCCCCGTTACGGAATAAGATTCCGAATTTTCACATTTAACTCCAACAAGTGACGACCGTTACTTCCCCTCGCCATATATATATATATATATATATATATATATACAATGTGACAGGCTCAGACCGAATTGCTTATCGTAAGCTGCCCTATGTTGATGGATTATCCCAACAACTTACCTACATTTTCCGTTCAGTTGCCCCGAACTTGATGATCGCCCACAGCAATGTCAACACCCTTAAACTCCTCTTTTTCTCCCGTCTCAAAGATCCTATTCCCGTTGGTTACAAACACGATGTTGTTTATGCTATTAAATGCCAACACTGTGACCTCGTTTACACTGGCCAAACTGGCCAAAAACTAAGTAAACGCTTGGCCCTTCACAAGAGCGACGTCAGGCATAAACCACGATCCACTGGTCTCAGTGTTCATTGTAATGACACTGATCACATACCAGACTATAAAAATGCCAAAATTCTGTGCACAGAACAGAATTCCTTCAAAAGGAACTTCCTTGAAATGTGTTACATACAAGCACAAGAAAAACCAATGAATTTTAAGAAGGATATCGAGGGCCTTAGCATAATTTACAGTAACCTTCTGTCCCTAGCCTCCCCGTCCCATTAGCCCCATTCCACTATATCTCAGTCCCTTCCTCCCTTACACTGTTTTGTTGTTTGTTTTGTTTTGTTTTTTTTTTTCTTTTTTCCCCCTTTTCTCTTGTGTGTTTGACACTCTTGTGAGAGATAATTTAGTATTGTTCAATTTTCACCCCATTCTCATACATTTAATATTTTTTTGATACGTACAGTTTTTTGTTTCACCCATTATTGTGCCTTCAGTACTTCAGTAATGGTTCCTGCCCTTGCTCATTTTCATTCCCGTACATCCCATAGCGCCCGATTATTATATTTTCTATTTTCTCTAAATTTTTCTCCCCCTTTTTTAAATTGTTTTTTCTTTTCTTTCCCGGATAGCACATCGACATAATGTGACGGTTTTCAGTTTCGCACTGGGTCAGGGCCTGTGTACCGTTGTACTATTGCGACTACATTACTTTTTTGGTACTCGAGTCAGGGGTTGTTCTCCTTCTCCCATCTTGACCGTTGTCGGTTTCGCTCGACGGTTTGGATGGGGAAAGGAAAACAATCTTTGCCGCGCTTTTTCGTACACTATTTCCCACCAACATCTCCGGCCTCGATAGACGTTGCCCCGCCCATCTCCTTTTCCCACCGCGAAATTCCACCGGATCGAACCACAACAGTGTTGTACTTGTTGAACGCCATTTTGCACCGTCAATTTTACACCTACCGACTGTGCTTTTAATCTGTTCATCCACTGTGTATTTTCTGATTTAAGTGGTTTGTTGCGCCCCTATTACGTTACGCGCACATGTTATTTGCGATGTGCTGTTGTATTTTTAAATTTTAACGCCTCGTCTACACACGATCACCATGACGAACTTCTTAACCTCTTCACCACGCGGTCGCCTCACGCACCGCAGGACATCATTATTTTAATCGTTTACTAGTAAGTTTAACCTCTTTTGTTTTCTTGTTCACTGCCTTCAGCTTTTACTTTGTTAAATTTTTCTCAATTTTGATCATTTTACTCCTCACTAAAATTTATTGTAACATTTAATTTTGGGCCCTGATGATGCGTAAATGTTTTACGCGAAACGTTGGCTACTTATAGCGAAATATAGTGACTGAGCACACACTACATCTGGTTTATTGCTCCCTGCGGACTATATCGAAATTCTGGACCTTTCTCCCGTTACACCTCACACTTCACTACATAGCAGCGTCCGTTACTTCTTGCCGTTTTAATATATATATATATATATATATATATATATATATATATATATATATATATGCTGGAGGGAAGTAACGGCCGTACTTGTTGGAAAATAGTAAAAATGTCGAAGAAAAATCCTCGTATCAGGGAATCCGACCAAAAAGGGTGGTTAATAAATCATCTATTTATCATAAAACCGAGCTTTCGCCAATGTTTATTAGCTTCTTCAGGGATAACGATGGAAGATGTGAAAAAATAAACCGTTGAACATACGGAATTAATGAAAAGGCTCGATGCAGTAATAGTGAAACATATTAAAATTTGTTTAAAACGTTGATGTCACAGGATTAAAATTTACAATCACTGTTAGTCATCGTCTCGAACCAACATGTCCGGCGATGTGTGTTTGTAAATTTTAATCCTGTGACATCAACGTTTTAAACAAATTTTAATATGTTTCACTATTACTGCATCGAGCCTTTTCATTAATTCCGTATGTTCAACGGTTTATTTTTTCACATCTTCCATCGTTATCCCTGAAGAAGCTAATAAACATTGGCGAAAGCTCGGTTTTATGATAAATAGATGATTTATTAACCACCCTTTTTGGTCGGATTCCCTGATACGAGGATTTTTCTTCGACATTTTTACTATATATATATATATATATAGATGCTGGAGGGAAGTAACGGTCGTACTTGTTGGGAATAGTAACAAATTTTTTCGAAGAAAAGTCCTCGTATCAGGGAATCCGACCAAAAAGGGTGTTAATAAGTCATCTATTTATCATATACCGAGCTTTCGCAAATCTTTATTTGCTTCATCAGGGTGACGCTACAATTAATAAAAGTATAATTAGCGTGAAAGAAAAAAGTGAAAGGTTATGTGAGCACATGTGCTGAAGGCTGACGAGTTGATTACTTACATGTAAGATTAAAAATAAACTACCGCACTTAAGGGACTAAGCGTGGCCATGGACGATGAACAAGTTACACATTAAAAACTTTCCACAAAACGTGGATGTTAACAGATTAAAACGATTTAAAAATTCACATGGTGGACGATAAACACGAGTAAACGTCGTCGGCCATCTTATTGAACAATGACTGCATGGTAGATGGGATAGGTTAAATTGCAGTTGTGTTGCCAACGTATATCTGAAAAAGTGGTGGGGAGATCGGTAGTACCAATCGTATTTACTGTCCGCTGATGGCGGGTGGCGGGTAAATTCAAAAATTCAGTGGGTGACCTATATTGGTATTAAGAAAACAGGGAAGCTGCCAATTTAACCTATTTACAATAGTCGATTATGATATTAGTAATGACGTGAATCATTACAATATCATAATTAAATGTAGTGGTTAATGATTAATAGATGAATTAAAGTGTAAGTGTTAAAAATGTTGTGTATTAATAAAGTGATCGCGATTGCGCTTGTTACGAGGTTCAAAATGAACAGGGGGTGTAATAACCCGACAATAATAAATTATAATATTGGCAATGGCGTAACCATCGCAATATTAAAATAAAAAAGGGGTGTTTAAAGGTAAAAATGTAGATAATTATAAGTGTGAAAACAGGGGGGTGAGACTACCCGACAATAATAACTTATAATATTGGCAATGGCGTAACCATCGCAATATTATAATAATAGGGGTGTTTAGGTTGAAACGTAGATAATTATAATATAAAAGTTAAGTAATGAATTAAGTGTTAAAGCAATTCCAATAAAAGGAGGGGTGTGTCAAATGTATAAAAATGTATAAAAAACAGACGAATAATCTGATACGAAACCATCAAATTGAAAAAGCAAAAAGACAAGTAGCTTAAATAGATGGATTATGCGAGTGATCGACTGACGAGTTGACATTAATTTGTTTATGAGACTCTTACCTTATTAGTCTGTCTCATAAACAAATTAATGTCAACTCGTCAGTCGATCACTCGCATAATTCATCTATTTAAGCTACTTGTCTTTTTGCTTTTTCAATTTGATGGTTTCGTATCAGATTATTCGTCTGTTTTTTATACATTTTTATACATTTGACACACCCCTCCTTTTATTGGAATTGCTTTAACACTTAATTCATTACTTAACTTTTATATTATAATTATCTACGTTTCAACCTAAACACCCCTATTATTATAATATTGCGATGGTTACGCCATTGCCAATATTATAAGTTATTATTGTCGGGTAGTCTCACCCCCCTGTTTTCACACTTATAATTATCTACATTTTTACCTTTAAACACCCCTTTTTTATTTTAATATTGCGATGGTTACGCCATTGCCAATATTATAATTTATTATTGTCGGGTTATTACACCCCCTGTTCATTTTGAACCTCGTAACAAGCGCAATCGCGATCACTTTATTAATACACAACATTTTTAACACTTACACTTTAATTCATCTATTAATCATTAACCACTACATTTAATTATGATATTGTAATGATTCACGTCATTACTAATATCATAATCGACTATTGTAAATAGGTTAAATTGGCAGCTTCCCTGTTTTCTTAATACCAATATAGGTCACCCACTGAATTTTTGAATTTACCCGCCACCCGCCATCAGCGGACAGTAAATACGATTGGTACTACCGATCTCCCCACCACTTTTTCAGATATACGTTGGCAACACAACTGCAATTTAACCTATCCCATCTACCATGCAGTCATTGTTCAATAAGATGGCCGACAACGTTTACTCGTGTTTATCGTCCACCATGTGAATTTTTAAATCGTTTTAATCTGTTAACATCCACGTTTTGTGGAAAGTTTTTAATGTGTAACTTGTTCATCGTCCATGGCCACGCTTAGTCCCTTAAGTGCGGTAGTTTATTTTTAATCTTACATGTAAGTAATCAACTCGTCAGCCTTCAGCACATGTGCTCACATAACCTTTCACTTTTTTCTTTCACGCTAATTATACTTTTATTAATTGTAGCGTCACCCTGATGAAGCAAATAAAGATTTGCGAAAGCTCGGTATATGATAAATAGATGACTTATTAACACCCTTTTTGGTCGGATTCCCTGATACGAGGACTTTTCTTCGAAAAAATTTGTTACTATTCCCAACAAGTACGACCGTTACTTCCCTCCAGCATCTAATTACAGATGGGGTTTTACCAGGACATAGGAAACACCTTTGGCAATGAAGTAGCCAAAAACCTGAAACTATGGGCAGCACTCACCACCAAATTAGCGCACCGGATTAATCGAAGGGCCTTCCTGCTACGATGTAGACGTTCACATTTAATTCCAAGACACATTCGCGACAATTCACACCACCTCATGGCGTTAATGGACACCGACGACAGAAAATTAGGATCAGCTATAAACAATTTCAATAACAGGTTGGGGAACAAAGTTTTAAATTTTGAGATAAAAATAACCATTAACGAGATTAAGCATTTAGAAAGTAGTTTAAATAACCTCAAACTAACAAGTAGTTCGTCTTTACCACCACATATTTTTAATGAATATCAATATAAAATGCGATGCAAATTCAGAAACACTTTTTCTAACATTAAATTTCATAATCGACAGAAGTTCGATAATTTAAAAGCCACGGTTATCAAGAAGAGATATTTTGTTAACAACAATAAATGGCTCGTCAATTGTACTGACGTTGTCGTCCCCCAGGATGTTGACACGTTACTTTCCCTCGGTCCCAAGTTCTGCTTACCAGTTCAACCCAAAGATTTTAATATTTCACACTTTCTTTCTGACGTTGAGTCAGTTCTCGAAACTTCACCTCAGGAACAACACAATCTTATTCGTGCAAAAGTCACTAATTTGTTAACGAATTATGTTCTTACCCCACACACCTCCCTTATGTCGGATTCTCTTCAAGCAACTGATCGTTTCTTAAAAAATAACCCCAATTTAATTATAACTAAGGCCGACAAAGGTGCCGTCACAGTTTTACTTAATCATGCAGACTACCTGCATAAATCGGAGCTCATGCTAAACGACACTGACACTTACAAACGCCTACCGAAAGATCCCACAGCGTCAATCCAACGTTGTTTGACCAAGCTACTAAAGGACTTCGGCAAAAAAGGTCTTCTTGACGAACAAACAGTCAAGAAATTAATAACGTACAGTGCAGTTTCACCTAAGTATTACGGCTTACCGAAAATACATAAAACAGACGTACCTTTGCGACCAATTATCTCCTCCATTAATTCACCAACTTATTTATTATCATGTTTCTTGGCAGACATTCTGGCTTCCTCATTCGCTTTCCGAACCAATTATAACGTTCTGGACTCTTTCGCGTTCGCGGAAGAATTCAATGAATTTGCCCTCCCCCCTGGTTTTGTGTTGATTTCCTTAGACGTAGTTTCGTTATTCACAAACATCCCTATGGATTTGGTGATTAGTATCATTGAATCAGATTTCAATTCAATTTCTTCACACACCACCCTAGATAAATCTAGCTTTATTAAACTCATCAATTTCATAGGAGACAACAATTATTTCACTTTCAATGGGTCTTTCTATAAGCAGACCTTCGGCACTCCGATGGGTTCACCTTTGAGTCCAATTTTAGCTCAATTAGTAATGGACAACTTACTGGATGCGGTCCTCCCCACACTACCTTTTCAACCCCCTTTCATTAAAAAATACGTAGACGATTTAATTCTTGCGGTACCCTCTCAATCGGTTCAACTCACTTTAGACACATTTAACACTTTTAACTTACATATTCAATTTACAGTAGAGACTGAGGTCGAGGAGAGCATACCATTCTTGGATACGAGGGTTGTCAGGAGAACTGACAACACGATTATCCTTGACTGGTATCGCAAACCGACGAACTCGGGTCGTTACATAAATTACCACTCGCACTCTCCGTTCAAAGTAAAAATGAACACCTTACTAGGTTTAAAAAACCGCATTACTAAAATATGCCATCACTCCTTCAGAGAAAAGAATATGCATTTACTTTCAGAAATAGCTATTAATAATGGTTTTCCCCGAGCACTTGTTTCTAAAGTACTGTTTAACCGACAGGACCCTATCGTCACTCCACCATCAGTGGAACCTGTACCACCCCCATCCCAACCCCCAGACCGAATATCATACAGAAAGTTGCCTTACGCAGAGGGCCTCACCCCTAAACTCATCAATGTCCTGGGCCACGACAAAGTCAGAATCGCGCAGTCAAATATCAGTACACTTAACAGACGTTTTTTCACAAAACTGAAAGACAAGAATCCCTCAGAAACTATGTCTAACGTCATTTACAACATCCCTTGCCGGGACTGTGATCTCTCTTACATCGGTCAGACATCTCAATGGCTGAAAACACGCCTCACCCAACATAAGAGCGATTACAGACTGGGCAAGAAATCTTGTGCACTTTCCATTCACTGTAACTCTTCTGATCATAACCCTGACTTCACTAACGTTAAAATCTTAGATACCAGTAAGACGTATAAGGGAAGACTGTTTCTTGAAATGTATCACATTCAAAAAAACCGTGATAAATCAATGAATTTTAAATCGGATACAGATCGTTTAAGCAACATTTACTCTTACCTTATTAGTCTGTCTCATAAACAAATTAAGGTCAACTCGTCAGTCGATCACTCGCATAATCCATCTATTTAAGCTACTTGTCTTTTTGCTTTTTCAATTTGATGGTTTCGTATCAGATTATTCGTCTGTTTTTTATACATTTTTATACATTTGACACACCCCTCCTTTTATTGGAATTGCTTTAACACTTAATTCATTACTTAACTTTTATATTATAATTATCTACGTTTCAACCTAAACACCCTATTATTATAATATTGCGATGGTTACGCCATTGCCAATATTATAAGTTATTATTGTCGGGTAGTCTCACCCCCCTGTTTTCATACTTATAATTATCTACATTTTTACCTTTAAACACCCCTTTTTTATTTTAATATTGCGATGGTTACGCCATTGCCAATATTATAATTTATTATTGTCGGGTTATTACACCCCCTGTTCATTTTGAACCTCGTAACAAGCGCAATCGCGATCACTTTATTAATACACAACATTTTTAACACTTACACTTTAATTCATCTATTAATCATTAACCACTACATTTAATTATGATATTGTAATGATTCACGTCATTACTAATATCATAATCGACTATTGTAAATAGGTTAAATTGGCAGCTTCCCTGTTTTCTTAATACCAATATAGGTCACCCACTGAATTTTTGAATTTACCCGCCACCCGCCATCAGCGGACAGTAAATACGATTGGTACTACCGATCTCCCCACCACTTTTTCAGATATACGTTGGCAACACAACTGCAATTTAACCTATCCCATCTACCATGCAGTCATTGTTCAATAAGATGGCCGACGACGTTTACTCGTGTTTATCGTCCACCATGTGAATTTTTAAATCGTTTTAATCTGTTAACATCCACGTTTTGTGGAAAGTTTTTAATGTGTAACTTGTTCATCGTCCATGGCCACGCTTAGTCCCTTAAGTGCGGTAGTTTATTTTTAATCTTACATGTAAGTAATCAACTCGTCAGCCTTCAGCACATGTGCTCACATAACCTTTCACTTTTTTCTTTCACGCTAATTATACTTTTATTAATTGTAGCGTCACCCTGATGAAGCAAATAAAGATTTGCGAAAGCTCGGTATATGATAAATAGATGACTTATTAACACCCTTTTTGGTCGGATTCCCTGATACGAGGACTTTTCTTCGAAAAAATTTGTTACTATATATATATATATATATATATATATATATATATATATATATATATATATATATATATATATATATATATATATATATATATATATACGTATCTAACCGACTTTACTAGACCCGCCATAAAGATTGAACATACTTGAGACCACCTTTTATACAGATTCACTGTATTTAATCCACCTCAATAAGCCCAACACACGGCTATTACAATGTGGCGACCAATTGTATAAAAATTGTTGTTCTACCGACCTACCCAGGCCCTGCGGCGTTGCCGAAATTTTATGTGTGCTGGCAGATATTATTCTTTAGTGCGAAGTTCCGGTAAACATGAATCGTACAAAACGGATAATGCAATTAGCAACAAATTATGTTGTAAGTAAGTATTGACAAAAACTTATTCTATTCATTGTGAAATGTGTGAACCATTGGTTTGAGATGTACAGAGGGCGGGCCGAAAAATATTTTTTTTTGGAATTGCAAACCGTGGAAAAGTTGTGACTTGAGTCCCTTACATCTCAAACAAAAAATCAGAATTTTTAAAAAATATCTAGCCGTTTTATTTAACTGTTTTATTTTAATTAAAATAAATATACAGGGTGTCCCACGAGGTAGTGGACAGCCGATATCTCGAAAACGGTTAGTAGTACGAAAATGAAATTTGGTGGTTTTAAATTGTTTGAAAGGATGCTCCTTTCTGCATACATAGATGTCATTTCCGTTTCTCCATTTCCGAGAAAATGACATCAACTTCAGAATTTCAAATGGAACACCCTGTATATTTATGGATTTTTTGAAAGGAGATTGAAAGACAAATACAGCAATGCCATATTATTAGAGAGTTTTATTGTAAAATGCGGGAGTATTGTTGAAGTAATAATCGAAATAGATAATCGCGGTGGTATGGATTAACAAAAAAAAGCGTAAAAAAAATTGAAAACGCTTCATGTCAAATGTTCGATGTCTAGTTGACAATACATTCTGATTACGTGTAAGTAATGCCTCCCAGTTTTACGTATGACGAGTATGTCGACATGCTCCTTATCTATGGAGAATGTCGCAAAAACAGTAAACGCTCTCGAGATTTCTACAGAGTTAAAATAATACCTTTGTCAAGTTAGAAGAAAGATTGCGGAGACGTTCTTTTTCGGTTGGTAAGCATGAAACACCCCGAAAAAGGTAGAACTGACCTTAATCAATATTTCGGCATATGCACAAGCGAACCCGCATGTATCTACTAGACTTCTTTCTCAAGAATTAGGATTTGCTGAAATATTAATCAAACTTGAATACGATCAAGAGTTTGTTAAATAAAATATTATGGAGTGATGAAAGTCGATTTCACAACACTGGCACTGTTAACCGGCATAACTGCCATTACTGGTCTCCTGATAATTCGCGTTGGATCGAAGAAACTTTCAGCACATTTGGGGAGTAAATGTATGGTGTGCTTTATTTAATGGTCGTGTGATTGGTTCTTACTTTTATCAAGGTACAATAACTGGCGCTGTATATTTAAATTTCCTCCAAAATAAACTTCCAGAATTGTTAGAAGAAATTCCGCTAAATGAGAGAGCAATGATGTGGTGGTAACATGACGGTGCAACCCCTCACTATTCTCGACGAGTGACTATATTGATACTACTTTCCAAGGACGCTGTATCATTGGCCAGCGCGATCCCCAGATATTAAACCTTTGGATTTTTTCCTTTAGGGATATTTAAAAGATATCGTATTTACCGCTCCACCTACAGATCTGGAAGACTTGCAGAATCCAATCGTAGCAGCATGCCGAACAATTACTGCAGATATGCACAATAAACCTTATGGCAAGACTTGAATTTTGTGTTAAAGAATCTGGAAATCAATTAAAACATCTTATAGCCTGAGTTCTTGTCGCACAACTTTGATTAATTATTTTGTTATTTTTGTTTGTTAATTTGTTCGTTGTTTTTGTATACATTGTTATTTTGTTTTTCTAAAAACAATATATGAATAATATGGTATCGCTGTATTTGTCTTTCAATTACCTTTCCAAAAATCCATAAATATACAGGGTATCCCATTTGAAATTCTGAATATGATGTCATTTTCTCGGAAATGGAGAAACGGAAATGAAATCTATGTATGCTGAAAGGGGCATCATTTTAAACCATTTAAAGCCACCAAATTTCATTTTCGTACTACTAACCGTTTTCGAGATATCGGCTGTCCACTACCTCGTGGGACACCCTGTATAACGGGGAATCACAGAAAAAATTAAAATACATCGCATAACTTTAAACCCATATAAAAATACACCGCACAATAAAGGAAAAAACCTGACCATGTTTATGTAAAGAAATCATTTTTCAAGGTATTGCTGTAGAGTTGCACAAAACAACGTATAATTTTAACCCAAAATATTTGGTAAACAGCAGCAAGGCCCGGCTAAAATTTAAAATATGTTAATAATTATTCAAAGCCACCTATTTACGACAAGAAATATTCGATTTATAACTAGCCTGGGTTAATTTAATTTTTAATTAAAATAAAAAAAGTTTTCGGCCCGGGGGCATGGCTAGATGTATTTTAAAAATCGTCATTTTTCGTCTGCGATTTAAGGAACTCAAGCAACAAATTTTCTACGGTAGCCACAGGAGAAATTTAAAAAAAATCTGCCCACCCTACCATCTTTCCCAAAAAGGGAGTCACGTGTGTTTCAGCAGGTATGTTTCAAAACCTTGTGTGCTCTAAAATTATATAATAGTATATTACATAACTAGAGTTGTAAGTAGAAAATTACGCGTAATTGCATTACAACTCGCGTTATGTACTATACTTTACCTTCGACCTTACATTTATTCACTTAAACTATAAAATATTGAAACTGAATCTTGTCACGATGACGTTTAAATTTGTATTAAATGGCCGGTTATGGCAATAACGACGACTACCAACTAAACAAACGAATTACCGTTCGAACAATTTTCCGTCGAATAATATATTGTCCAATACATTGATTGAACAAATTTAAGGATACGGATCGTTGTACTCACTCTGAAGTGTTAATCTACTAAGATACCATTGCAGTGGAAGTACCAATAAAGCATAGCCTGAAGTTTATTATGTCGGTTTTTATTTTAACCAATAAGTTGTAATTTGACGTTTAAATGTCACTTTCACTTTTGATTTTTAAAGACGAACAGACGAATGCAGGGGGACTCGGCGGACGTTAATTGTAATTGGCTAAAAAGTATATAATATAGCGAGGTACATAAGTAGTAATAGTTCATGTAACACATTTATGTACAACATTTAACATTTATATATGCTCTATATATTCGTAATAGGTCACTTACGATTGGTGAAAACAGTTCGGTAATTCATCAATTACAAAGTGGGAGTAGGTAAAATTTGTTATCATTATTTATAGTATTATCCACAATCTGCTACAGAATTAAGTGGATACGTTTGTTTTTTATTGAGATAATATTGAAAAAGTGTAAAAAAAAGTACACAAAATAATGCAAATTTTGAGATGTATGAAATTAAACTTATAGAAAGTAAACTAATGCTTACAAAAATCTGAAAAAAAAATACATGAGATGAATTGTAGTTTTATCTATTATGTGGGGGTAATATATATTTTTTTAAATAAGTTTTATTGTAATTTGGTAAAAAAGCGGAATATTGTTTTTTCAGTTATTAATGAATAAAAGTATACATATTTTTCAGATTACGTACTTCTTAAAAACTGGTGATGAAATATATCATTGAATTGTAAATAAATATAATTTTCTTAATTACGCAAATTAAAAACCCTTTTATAGAAATAGACAATATTTACGATCACAGTATATTTACGGTGTGTTCACACCAGAGCCCTGTAGAAGCGGGTTGTCGACAGTGAAAATTTAAAACCCGGCCCGGCCCGGCCCGATGAAACGAAAATGTGCTGCGGGCCTGGCCCGGCCCGGCCCGGAACTGAATATTCAAAGCCCGGCCCGGCCCGTCGTAATGTTGAATTAAATAAATAAAATTATTGGACCCATGTATTCCTTAAAATTCGTGTTAATAACATTTTTTTTCAATTCACTTTGTTGTTGCTTTTCAAAATATAATAAAATTAAATTTATCCAAGCCCGGCCCGGCCCGGAGTTTGAAAAATACGACCCGGCCCGGCCGGGCCAAAGCCCAGCCCATGCAGGCCTCTGGTTCACACAGCTTCTAATGTCTGTGAATGAATTTCTGCCATGATCTGTTTTCGTTTCTGCTTACCGTCAAACTGAACCACACCAACGTCGCGATTTACATATATGCATCTCTCTCGGCGATCTAAAATAATCATCGACTGGAAAATAAATCAATTTTGACAAAAGTTCTACTCATTTCTTAAAATTTATTTGCAATAATATTAACATATCTATAAGCGAAAGCCACATTTCAATTCCTTGTATAATTATTAATTAAGATAACAGATATTTCGATTCTAGGCCTGAACTCTTATGATAAAAACAACAAAACATTTTTTTATACCATTTAAAAATAGAATATCATTAGAGTGTTAATATTTTTATTATATTCAAGTGATTAATAACAATGTTACATGCACACAAAGGTGAGAGTTTCGAAAATTGTCGTTCAAAACCGTACTTTCTCAAACAAATACATCGGAAAAAGGAGTATTTATCAAAATATTTTCCTACAAATTAATATACAAATAGGAAAACTATGTTTCTTTGTATGGTATACATTTTAGAACATTCGTGCCCTCTAAATTATAAATATGCGGAATATGTATATGTATATATATATATATATATATATATATATATATATGATATCCAGAAGGGGAGTAACGCCGTTGAATTTGAAATATGTAGAAATTGAATAACGGGTATTACGGCGGAGGGCTTTGTGGAGAAAGTAGAAACTCTTTTTTCACGTGTAATATTTCGCAATTGGTTTTATTGCTTCATCAGACACAACTAAAAATTAAGAGTAGAATAAACAATTTGACAGTGATTGTGAAGTTAACATTCTATGAGTTAAGTGAATTTACCAATTTTGGTTTGAAATTTACATTCTATAAAACTAATATAAAATAGTATATAAAAAAAAAAAAAAAACTTACGAATTGAGTGATAAGGGTGTAACTAGCTAGATATGCCTTACAGATTAACATGGTAACATCAACGGTGGTGGACAATTACCAACATGGTACATGGTGCAGCAACACACGGCGAAAACCTGTTAAAATCGGGGAACATGAGGACTATCGTCCATCTCCCGAGCGGTTAAAAAATATATTACTTGTAATGATCAATTTATAAAACTGTTTGTAATAAACATTTTTGAAAACTTGTGTATGTAATAAAATTAAAAAAAAATTAACGTTAAGTTGTTCGTTAATTGCGTGTTGAAAACAAAATGGAAACGATGAGAAAGGTAAAATTGCAAAAAACATTGATTAGGAAAACGAAAAACGGGAACGACGAGTCGGTGTTATCACGTGGGTTTTGGTCGGGAAAGAAACGGCGGTAAGTCACGAGCGTGGCTGTCAACATTTAAAAACTGGCGCGATGTTAGGTTACCGAGTGAGCCGGGGAGAATTGTATGTGAGGTTGCCTAGATGTACGAGCGTGAGGTATATGTTATAGACGTTCGTAATTTCCAAGATGGTTAAGATTGAGTAACCACTTTATTTACTCTTCCGGACAGGCAACAGGGATGATGAAAGCCACGTAAGTAACATTTGGTTTATATGGGGTTTTGTTTTGTTTAGCGTAGAAATTGATATCTCAACGGGTAATATTTACAGTCAAATTTAGGGAATGTCTGAAGTGATAAAAAACTAAGGGGTTATGTTTTGTGTTGTTAGGTTAGGGGAAATACTACCGGAACTACCACCTACATTTAATAAATTGGCGTAAATGCTGCTGAGGCCGGATACATCAGTTCTTGCGTTCATTGTATTAGGAGTAATGAAAATGTGAGCCATTTCAAGAAAAAGCCTATTATGTAAATTAGGGTCGGAGTCTAAAATTTTAATTCTATCATAGTCCATGCGGTGGTCGTGCGTGTTGGAATGTTCGGCAAGAGCGCAGGAATGTTTCCCTAAACGGGAGTCGCTCCTGTGTTGAATAACGCGATTTTTTAGCCATTGTGCTGTTTGGCCAATGTAACAACGATCACAATCTGCACATGGAATACAGTAAATTAAACATGATTTAAATTTGTTATCGGTATTAGATTTTAGTTGTGAAAAAAGGTTGTTGACAGATTTAATACTATATGATGCAATTTTTAAGTCTTCTTTTTTTAAAATGTTGATTAGTTGGGGTGTGAGTTCTAGAATGTGGGGTAGTTTCCTATATTTAATGATTGCAGGTGTGTTGGATGGAATATTCGATGGGTCAGGAGGCAAGGGAGTAATTAGAGCAAAGGAGCGGTGGAATAAAATGTTATTTATTAAGGTGGGTGGATAGCCGTTGTTTAGCAAGAGTGATTTTAATTTGTTTAGATTCTTTGTAATAAAAAGGGGGTGACATAGCTTAGTGATTCTATTTTTTAGAGCAATTATAAGGTTTATTTTTTGTTGAAAAGGGTGATTTGATTGAAAATTTAAATATCTACCTGAGGCTGTTGGTTTTTGATACCAATCAAGGCGAATGATGTTATCAGTGCCACGTACCAGTAACATGTCTAAGAAGGGTACGGAGCAGTTGGATTCGACCTCAGTAGTGAATTGAATATGTGTATTGCAGGAGTTAAAGATATTAAGGATATTATTGATTTGGTCATTTGGAACAGCAGTGATGAGGTCATCCACATATTTTTTTATGAAAGGGGGAGTGAAAGGAAGTTTGGGAAGGATCTGATCTAGGAGATAATCCATGACTAGACACGCAATGGAAGGGCTGAGGGGGGAGCCCATAGGTGTTCCAAAAATTTGACTGTAAAATTTATCGTTAAATATAAAGTAACTATTTTCGAAAATGAATGTTATTGTTTTTAGGAACCACTGCTTAGTGAAGGAGCAATGTTGTGAGATGGAATCCCACTTTTCGTCAATGATGTGTAGCACTAAAGGTAGTGGGATGTTAGTGAACAGGGAGACGACGTCCAAGGACAACAGGACATGGTTTGGAGGGAGTTTGAAGTTGTTGAAATCCTTAGCAAAGTGGAAGGAGTCAAGGACATTGTAATTATTAGCCTCTTTGTTGGATAACTCGATAATGCTAGCTAGCTACGTGCGATGAAATTTTGTAAGTAGCAGAGTTGACGGATGATAATATCGGTCGGAGGGGGACGTCAACCTTGTGAATCTTCGGGAGGCCATACAACTTTGGTGGAATTGAATTATGGGACATTAATTTTTTAGCAACCGTCTCATCTAAACAACCGTCTCATCTAAACAATTTTTTTTTTTTTTTCACAACTAAAATCTAATACCGATAACAAATTTAAATCATGTTTAATTTACTGTATTCCATGTGCAGATTGTGATCGTTGTTACATTGGCCAAACAGCACAATGGCTAAAAAATCGCGTTATTCAACACAGGAGCGACTCCCGTTTAGGGAAACATTCCTGCGCTCTTGCCGAACATTCCAACACGCACGACCACCGCATGGACTATGATAGAATTAAAATTTTAGACTCCGACCCTAATTTACATAATAGGCTTTTTCTTGAAATGGCTCACATTTTCATTACTCCTAATACAATGAACGCAAGAACTGATGTATCCGGCCTCAGCAGCATTTACGCCAATTTATTAAATGTAGGTGGTAGTTCCGGTAGTATTTCCCCTAACCTAACAACACAAAACATAACCCCTTAGTTTTTTATCACTTCAGACATTCCCTAAATTTGACTGTAAATATTACCCGTTGAGATATCAATTTCTACGCTAAACAAAACAAAACCCCATATAAACCAAATGTTACTTACGTGGCTTTCATCATCCCTGTTGCCTGTCCGGAAGAGTAAATAAAGTGGTTACTCAATCTTAACCATCTTGGAAATTACGAACGTCTATAACATATACCTCACGCTCGTACATCTAGGCAACCTCACATACAATTCTCCCCGGCTCACTCGGTAACCTAACATCGCGCCAGTTTTTAAATGTTGACAGCCACGCTCGTGACTTACCGCCGTTTCTTTCCCGACCAAAACCCACGTGATAACACCGACTCGTCGTTCCCGTTTTTCGTTTTCCTAATCAATGTTTTTTGCAATTTTACCTTTCTCATCGTTTCCATTTTGTTTTCAACACGCAATTAACGAACAACTTAACGTTAATTTTTTTTTAATTTTATTACATACACAAGTTTTCAAAAATGTTTATTACAAACAGTTTTATAAATTGATCATTACAAGTAATATATTTTTTAACCGCTCGGGAGATGGACGATAGTCCTCATGTTCCCCGATTTTAACAGGTTTTTGCCGTGTGTTGCTGCACCATGTACCATGTTGGTAATTGTCCACCACCGTTGATGTTACCATGTTAATCTGTAAGGCATATCTAGCTAGTTACACCCTTATCACTCAATTCGTAAGTTTTTTTTTTTTTTTTATATACTATTTTATATTAGTTTTATAGAATGTAAATTTCAAACCAAAATTGGTAAATTCACTTAACTCATAGAATGTTAACTTCACAATCACTGTCAAATTGTTTATTCTACTCTTAATTTTTAGTTGTGTCTGATGAAGCAATAAAACCAATTGCGAAATATTACACGTGAAAAAAGAGTTTCTACTTTCTCCACAAAGCCCTCCGCCGTAATACCCGTTATTCAATTTCTATATATATATATATATATATATATATATATATATATATATAGATTTGTTTAACCGCATATACAGACCCAACTTGCCATATTCTACCTACAAAGCCAGACCAAAAAAGACGTTATCAGACCCGGCTGCGGGTCTGAAAACGTTTTCTTGTAGTTATCGATTACTACAAGTGTACTTTGATTATAGACGAATTTTAGGCGGGTCCCAAAATGCGGTCGAATATCACCATTTTATACAGTTTTAGTTGATGCGATTGCTCACCAGAGGTAGTCCGGTCGATCTGTATATATTATACCGGGTGTGGCACTTAAGACGCCTCGGACCATAGCTCCTTTACGATAAAAGCTATCGAAAAAAATCTAAGAACAAAGTGGTGCATAGTTACCGTCGCTATCTTTCAAAAATATTTTTAATCATCAGTGGCGTGCCGTACTCCAGTGGCGTACCAAACTTATGTTTTTTTAAATGGAATGCCCTATTTTTTATTGCAGATTTGGAAAGTGCTCGACGAGTACTTATTTTTTTATCTAACATGTTATACCCTTCACTTTAGCGGTTTCGCTGTTATAACCCCTTCTTTCAAAATTGCGCCCCATTTTTGAGATTTTTTTGTAGAGAAACTAATTGACGCCGGCGCCTAAATTTTGAATTGAGGTACAGGTTAAGACCTCGTATACCTTCACATAATTTTTTTTCGGGTAATTTATGGAAAAAAAATAATTTTTGGTTGATCTTCGCATGTTGTCATTTTTTCCGAAAATTTCAAATGGCACCCCCCTAAAAAAATTACGGCGTTGTACAGCCAAAACTCTAAATTTTTCATTGGTGTAAAAAAAAAACAGATTGCATAACAAAATTTCGGAGAAAAAAGGAATTTCATCGCAAATGTCGGGAAACGTTTTCCATTCCCAAGTGTGCCATGAGAAAACAAATACACAAATACGGTCAACATAATAGTATGTACCTATTTATTCAACATGATATGAAAAATGCAGATAAAGAAAACTAAATGTTCGAAATGACGACCTTCCTGCTAGAGGCATAACCGCAACTTCGACTTACTGGCTCTAGACACTGCCCTAAGGACTTCTGGTGATATACCGCGGAAAGCCGCGCGGATTCTCTCCCTCATATCCTCGACAGTAGTTGGTACCGTCCTGTAAACCTTGTCTTTGATATGGCCCCAAAGGAAGAAGTCAAGGTGTGAGGTCTGGTGATCTTGGCGGCCACCTCACAGGACCCCCACGACCAATCCAGGAGTCCGGAAACGTTTCATCGAGAAATTCCCGAACGACACAGCTATTATATGCAGGAGCTCCATCGTGCTGGAAAACTATCTGTCGAAGAGAGGCTAGAGGGACATTTTCCAAGAGATCATCCAAGTCGTCGCGAAGGAACCTCAAATAACTGTTGCCGTTCAGGTGCCCCTCGATGAAATAAGGACCCAAAAGGTGTTCTCCAAGTATGCCTCCCCAAACATTCAGCGATTATCTTTGCTGGTGGTTTATCTGTTTTTTTTTTACACCAATGAAAAATTTAGAGTTTTGGCTGTACAACGCCGTAATTTTTTTAGGGGGGTGCCATTTGAAATTTTCGGAAAAAATGACAACATGCGAAGATCAATCAAAAATTATTTTTTTTCCATAAATTACCCGAAAAAAAATTATGTGAAGGTATACGAGGTCTTAACCTGTACCTCAATTCAAAATTTAGGCGCCGGCGTCAATTAGTTTCTCTACAAAAAAATCTCAAAAATGGGGCGCAATTTTGAAAGAAGGGGTTATAACAGCGAAACCGCTAAAGTGAAGGGTATAACATGTTAGATAAAAAAATAAGTACTCGTCGAGCACTTTCCAAATCTGCAATAAAAAATAGGGCATTCCATTTAAAAAAAACATAAGTTTGGTACGCCACTGGAGTACGGCACGCCACTGATGATTAAAAATATTTTTGAAAGATAGCGACGGTAACTATGCACCACTTTGTTCTTAGATTTTTTTCGATAGCTTTTATCGTAAAGGAGCTATGGTCCGAGGCGTCTTAAGTGCCACACCCGGTATACAATACCACCATGTCGAACCGAATATCTCATGCAGCCGGTCTGGCAACATCGTTCTCCACTTTTTTTTTATCATAAAATGCGATGTGAATGATGTATTTAACCGTACGTTAGGCGCGCGAACTACAGTCGTAAACCACTCTTTTAAAAACGATTATAACTCGATAATTCACGTTATTTGCGCATGCACCCTTATAAGTAGTTATTAAAAACCTCTCAATTTAGATTCTTAGTCACTTGAGTTTAGTGGTTTGATGCGATAGTATGATTTATTGTACTCCAAAAAGCGATGGATTCTTCCCGGTCTACGATTGCAGACCGCGCACCTAACGTAGGGTTAAAATAAAAATCTACATACGAAACTGGCCTTTCAAATTTTATATTTGCTTATGACCAGTGACGGCTCGTGGGGTGACTCATGTTACGGGCGAGGTAGCAGAGGTGGTAATATAGATAGGTGCGGTCACGCTGCCAGCCGTCTCTGCAACTTACCCTAATATTGGAAATAGGATATTAAAATTATTATCATTTGATCAACTTTGAGATTGAAGGTACTTAAACAAATGGTCCTATTAAAACTAATTGCGAATTTATACGGGACTTATAAATAACTCGACATTACATATATAAGTATTTAAGAATGATCTAAAAGGACACGGACTTTCAATTTTTTTACTGTAAATATTTAATTATTTATTTAAAGTACTTTATAAAGTATGTACGCTTTATATTTTTTATTTTAAAATTACTATTCAATTTAAAAATTTGCATAGTTCATGAATAATTGAATTATATAAACATTTATAATAGGTAGTCCAAATAGTAAAAAAGGTCAGCGAAATAAAAATAAAGGATACAATTAATAGCATAAAAAACGGTAAAAGCACTGATAGACGGGGTGTTGTATTGCAAAGCGGGCCATAGGGATTTACATGTAAAATTTGAAATGTGCTAATATTGGCTCCTCTGATTATTTGACAGAACCAGTCTTCACATTATTATTTAAAGCTTTTTAAGCTGCTGAAAATCAAAATACGTCACTAAATAGAATAAATAATCCCATAAACATTTCTTTTAAAAGTAATAAACACAAACGTTTAGCCAGAAATCAGGTGTTCCGACATATTTGCCCAACCCTAGGGTATTTGAATTTTATAGATTATTTCTATTTTTGTGGCTTGAAATGTGTGGGTTTATTTTTACAAAATTTAGATTATAACAGGGACTTACAATAAATAAAATGAAATAACAAAGAATAAATTCCACATATTCGTAAATAATCTAAAAGTATTTTTTTTAAATCTTACACATAGACTTATTTAACGTCGTCACAACAAACCATCTGAATAACCTTTAATGTACAGTTACGCAATATTATATCAACGAATTTTAACGAACGTTGCCATATATATTATACATAGCAACGGTCGTTAAAACTGCCACAGCGGGCTTTCGTGTTTAACTTATTGTAGGAATGAAATAAGAATAAGAATTATTTGAGTTTATTTATTATTTTTAATAATATTAAAATTAAATGCACAATTAGTAAAGTATCCAGATTTATTAATCGCGTCTTCACATATTTCATTAATATTTTAATCATTGCTGTTAGAAACTGTTCCAGATGATGTGGAGGGTAGGTAAACTGTAGTCTTATTTACCGTATTTATTATTTTGTTTGCAATTTCAACTTCTGGTACTCAGATTCTTCAATATATCTTTCCGCCACACTCGTTGAGCGCCATCTACTAAGACTGTTTAAAGCAAATACATCCCCACCACCTTCCACCAACAAAGTGGCCGATGTTCTTCGGAAACAGTGCCCACTATACAATTTGAAATTGGAAAGCTTTAAGTATTCAGCAAATTTTTGAGAAATGTTTGAAATTATATGCATTCCGGCTGGCTGCACAGTACACTTTCCTCCACGACAAGTTTCTGGCGACGACGTGCACCAAAAACTCCAATAAGAAGCACAACCTGAGAAGATTAGATACAAATCAGGTTGCAACAACGAAAATAATAAAGTTTACCTTTAGAAATAAAAACTTGAAATCATCGGCTTCCTTCAAAAATGAAATGCCATTTTCTTTAGACAACGGTTTCGACTTTTTAGGTCGGTAACCCCAATATATATTTTTTTAATTCTTTGGCAGAATATTAGAATTTACTTGCTAATATCCACTTTTTCTTTTATTTGCAGTATTTTATTCAGCAAATTTTAAATATTACTTTTTAAGGCAATATTTGTATAAATATAAAAAAAATTGTATATTATGCGTACGCTAAATGGTCTTAAGGGGAATCGGTAGAGCTCTTTGGTGTGTTTCTTGCTCAGTAGATGGCACCGCTTTATATGGGATTTATAATGTAAAAGTTTTACAGTTTTTTCTCGATAACTGTAGTTTCTAGAGGAAAACAAAAAACGGCAACGTGTTTAGTGCAGTCATTAAATTCCCGAAGGTTTAAGATTTTTTTCCTAAAAATTAGTATTTCTAAGAAAATAATGAAACAAAGTGTAGGCTAAACTCCCGCTTGGGTTTGTATTTAACGTGAAATGGGCGTTAACATACTTCTTGCATTAGTCAAATAAACACAAACGTGAAACGATCCGAATACATTTTTATGTGCAAAGAAAGAGGGTAGATATATGAAACGTCGTCGTAATTTTTCAACTTGTAATTTATCGCACTCCGTCGTCTCCGATTGGGGATTGACGCCGCGACATGCATCTTTCCAGTCCACGTGGACTCAAAATTATCTACATAATACAAACAAACATAACAAGAAATTTAATACTCTAGTTTCTGAGCCGACAGTCGGGAACACATACTGATCTGAATCGGCTTTCAAGAAATATTTTCGTGACGAAATTTTATTTCCGACAAAATTATAATTTTTATTTTCACCGTTACGAGGTGCGGGAAAGTATTGTGATCGTGAAATTATTAAAAAAATTACAACAACAAGCAACATCGAACACGTGCTTTATTTGACAATTACAACCTTTTGGTAAAATTTCATACACCGGAAGTGGGTGTTTAACTAACCTTTCTTTTTTTTTTCGTTAATTTAGAATATAATATGGCAAGTTGGGTCTGTATATGCGGTTAAACAAATCTATATATATATATATATATATATATATATATATATATATATATATATATATATATATATATATATATTAGTGGGGATAGAGACCGTAAATAATGATTGAATATAAATCGAAAGAAACATTGCTTAGCGGGCACGTCGGTCGGTGATAAGATGTTGAAAAATGTGTGAAAACGTATGGAAGGGCGGAAGACTAGGACGGACCGTTTCGTCCTTATTAGGGACTCATCAGCTAGCCCCATCCGCGCTCTTCACACATCTTCACACATATTGAAAAATCAGCTATCCATTCATGTATAACGGTGTTCAATAAACTGCCGAATACGATTAAAAACTGTGAAACTTTAAACAAATTTAAAAAAGTGTTACGAATTTTATTACTTGACAAATGTTATTACACGTTTTCTGAATTTATTGTCGACAAAACAATATAGATCTCATTCTGTTCATATGCTAATGTAAATCTGTGTTGTGCTTTTAATCTAGATTTTAATAAGTGACGTTCATATCCACTACTAATGTATACTGTTTTAATATGTTTTAATATGTATAACTTATGTATAAGGTGGCAAACTGAATAAAGCGAATTGAATTGAATTGAAATTGAATATTGAAATTGGTATTTATGCGGAGTGGCTCGTTCTTAACGTTAGGCAGAACTAACCACTCGTTATTTCATTGCCACTGAAGGAGGCAATGTAAACCAAATTGTTTCTACAAGTTGCTGGCCTAAATTTTTCGGCATCGAACAACCGTAATAACGGAGGTTTATCTCCTTCAGTGTTGTGTTATTAATTGCTGGCCCGAATTGTAATATATATTAGTGGGGATAGTGACCGTAAATAATGATTGAATATAAATCGAAAGAAACATTGCTTAGTGGGCACGTCGGTCGGTGATAAGATGTTGAAAAATGTGTGAAAACGTATGGAAGGGCGGAAGACTAGGACGGACCGTTTCGTCCTTATTAGGGACTCATCAACGTTAAGAACGAGCCACTCCGCATAAATACCAATTTCAATATGTGTGAAGATGTGTGCGGAGCGCGCGGATGGGGCTAGCTGATGAGTCCCTAATAAGGACGAAACGGTCCGTCCTAGTCTTCCGCCCTTCCATACGTTTTCACACATTTTTCAACATCTTATCACCGACCGACGTGCCCGCTAAGCAATGTTTCTTTCGATTTATATTCAATATATATATATATATATATATATATATAGTAAAAAAATCGAAGAAAAATCCTCGTATCAGGGAATCCGACCAAAAGGGGTGGTTAATAAATCATCTATTTATCATAAAACCGAGCTTTCGCCAATGTTTATTAGCTTCTTCAGGGATAACGCTACAAAATAATTCACAAGAGAAAATTTTTTATAAGTTAATGAAATGAGGTTATGCATGTGTTCGCGACGCACGTGTTGGCGAAAATTTTACTTACATGGAAGATGTGAAAAACTAAACCGTTGAACATACGGGATTAATAAAATGGCTCGATGCAATAATAGTTAAACATATTAAAACTTGTTAAAAACGCTGATGTCACAAGATTAAAATTTACAAACTTTACAAACACACATCGCCGGACATGTTGGTTCGAGGCAATGACTAACAGTGATGGTGAACTAGGTTAGATTGTAATGGCCGAGGTACAAGCCAAACTGGAGGGAGAGCACTACACAATTAGTGCCAACCCTGGGAAATTGATGCCGTCAAAATGGCGGTAAAATTTGAATTTGACATTTTTAAGTGTTAAAGAGTAAAAAGTGTAAAAATGTATAAGAAAAAGGGGTGGTGTTGTCTGTGGCTATCAATTTAACCTTTACAAATGTAGATTATAATATTAACAATGACCTAATCATTTTAACGCTATAATAAAATGTAGGGGTTAGGATTAATAGATGAGTTAAAAATAATTGTTAGCGGTGGTGGTTAAGTGGTGGTGGTTAAATGGTGAGCACACCATTTATGGTGAAAATATGTGGATTAATGTAACCCCCAAATTGTAAGTTGTAATATTAACAATGTACAGGTCATTGTAGTATTATAAAACATTGCAGCGGGTGCAGGGTTGTTAATGAAAACGTATAAGTTACGTAATATTAAAGATATGTTAAAGGTAGTGTTTAAGAATTTAAATTATTTAAGCGTAATACAGCAATTTCAATAAATTGCTGGGGGGTTAGAGAGAAAATGTAAGATATATATTAATAATAAGGTGTGATTACTGATAACGAGAACAATTAACTAAATCCAACGAAAATCAAGCAGCAGAAATTAAGGAGTTGTGTGAATTATCAATCAAGGGATCGTTATTAGTTTTATGATGGTCTGAAAGACTGATAAGGTAGGAATAGATGTTACTTAAGTGATCTGTGTCTCATTTGAAATTCATTGTTTTTCCACGGTTCTTCTGAATGTGATACATCTCAAGAAACAGTCTGCCACCTATAGGATTTACAAGTGTCGAGAACTTTTACGTTGTTGAAGTCTGGGTTGTGGTTTGAAGAGTTGCAGTGAATAGAAAGAGCACATGACTTCTTGCCCAGTCTGTAATCGCTCCTGTGTTGTGTCAAACGTGACTTGAGCCACTGTGAAGTTTGACCCACATAGGAGAGATCACAACCCGAGCAAGGTATATTGTAAATTACATTAGACAAGACATCAATCGAATTCTTGTCTTTTAGCCTAGTGAAAAAATGACTGTTAAGGGTGCTAATGTTAGATTGAGCTATTCTGACTTTGTCGTGGCCCAAAACATTAATAAGTTTAGGGGTGAGGCCCTCTGCGTAGGGCAACTTTCTGAATGTTATTTGGTCGGGGGGGGTGTGGGGAAGGTTCGGTAGGGACTACTGTTGGTGGAGTAACAATAGGATCTTGTCGGTTAAACATCAATTTGGATACAAGTGAACGCGGAAAACCATTGTTAACCGCTATATCCGCTAATAAGTGTAGGTTTTTTTCCCTGAAGGAGTGATGGCAAATTGTTATAATTCTAGATTTCAAACCCAATAAGGTGTTAATTTTCACTCGAAAAGGTGAATGTGAATGAAAGTTGATTTAACGGCCGGAATTCGTTGGCTTGCGGTACCAGTCCAGGACAAGAGTGTTGTCAGTTCTTCTAACAACCCTCGTGTCCAAGAAGGGTATGCATCCATCGACTTCCGTTTCAACTGTGAATTGAATGTGTGTGTTGAACGTGTTAAAAGTGTCCAGAGTGAGCTGAACCGATTCGAGGGGCACTGCAAGAATTAAGTCATCGACATACTTCTTGATGAAAGATAGTTGGAAAGGTAATTGAGGGATGACCACATCCAGTAAGTCGTCCATGACGATTTGAGCCAAAATGGGATTCAAGAGATATATATATATATATATATATATATATATATATATATATACCGGGTGACCCAGGGATCTGTAAAAGCCCCATAACTTATTTGCTATTTGAGATATCGACTTCTAGTTTTCTTGAACTGGTACCGACACTTATTCTACATCTTCTAAAAATATGTATGTTTTTGTACGGGGTGTCCCAATATACATAACAGAACAAAGTTATGTTTTTTTAAATAAAACACCCTATATTTTATACTTTATTTTCAACCGTCTTGAGAAGCTGATCAAAATAGTATGAGATACCATGGGTTTATTATGGACGGTTGGTTAGTTATGGGCAAATTTGTGGCAAAAACATATACACATTGAAAACATTGCAGAAGCGTTCCTAGCAAAGATAGCATCATTATTTATACACTAGAAAATTTCTCACATCATAAAGAATAATACACATCGGCTTTGTGCTATACAGGGTGTCAACATACGCAGAACAATGGATAACTATTTTTTTTTAAATGGAACACTCTATATAAGTTGCCACCAATCTATGGAATTTTTAATAAGCTTTCCAATGATATACAGTTTGTATGACAAAATATGAAGGATTCTTGAGATTTATTAATAAAAACATATTTGTTTTGTCACCTTCTGCTGATTTTTGGATTTTCAGCGAAAACTATGCGTTTTCAGGAAAAATTATAAGAGACCAAAGTTGTAGAGCGAAAAATTTCCAATCGACATGGATCTTTCAACTTTTAGGATAATGCGTGCATTGCTCGCCAGAGCGCGCAAAATCGTGACCGTATATGCATTTTAGCGTTTTCTTTCCAAATTTTTTATTTATTTAATAAATTGCACTATACTTTATTTTCTGCACCCTCTAGCGGAAGAACGGGAAGTTATAGGGAAATTAAAATGGCCCATATCGATTGAAAATATTCCGCTCTAAAACTCTAAATAGTAGCAATTTTTGCCAAAAATGCATAGTTTTCCCTAAAAATGCAAATTGAAAATGTGTATATCAATTTTTGCGTTTTTCAATGTTTTTTTTGCATTTTTAGCAAAAACTATGCATTTTGGGCAAAAATTGCTACTTTTAAGACTTGGAGCGCGGAATATTTTCAATCGATGTAGATCATTTAAATAATTCTATAATTACCCGTCTTTCTGCTAGAGGACTTGGAAAATAAAGTATAGTGCAAGTAATTAACAAAAAATTTGAGAAAAACGCCAAAATGCATATACGGTCACGATTTTGCGCACTCTGGCGGGCAATGCACGCATTATTGGAAAAGTAGAAACACCTATATCGATCGAAAATTTTCCGCTCTACAACTTTGGTCTCTTATTATTTTTTCAGAAAATGCATAGTTTTGGCTGAAAATCCAAAAATGAGGAGGAGGTGACAAAAGAAAAATGTTTTTATGGATAAATCTTAAGAATCCTTAATATTTCATTATACAAATTGTACATCATTGGAAAGTTTATTATGCATTGGTGGCAAGATATATAGGGTGTTCCATTTGAAAAAAAATAGTTATCCATTATTTTGCGTATGTTGACACCCTATATAGCAGTATGAACAAAAAAGAACCAAAGCTGGTTTGTATTATTCTTTATGATGTGGAAAATTCGTTAGTGTATAAAAAACGACGCTAGCATTGCTATGAGCGCTTCTGCAACTTTTTCAATATGTCCTTGTTTTTATCACAAATTTGCCCATAACTAACCAATCGTTCAGAATAGAGCCATACTATCTAATACTATTTTTATCAGCTTCTCAGGAGGGTTTAAAATAAAGTATAAAATATAGGGTGTTCCGTTTAAAAAAAACGTAACTTTGTTCTGCTATGTATATTGGGACACCCTGTAGAAAAACATACATATTTTTAAAATATGTAGAATAAATGTGAGTACCAGTTCAAGAAAACTAGAAGTCGATATTTTAAACAGCAAATAAGTTATGGGGCTTTTACAGATCCCTGGGTCACCCGGTATATATAAATATATATATATATATATATATATATATATACATATATATATATATATATATATATATATATATATATATATATATATATATACCGAGTGTTTGGGATAAGGGGCGAACATAGGGATTTAACATGTAAAATTAAATATGTGTAATTATTTGCTCCCCTATTCATTTTAGAGAAAAATCGTAAAGGGATATTTTTTAGAGAATTAAAAACTGTAAATGTATCATCCATTTAATTTACGTTTGTACCAGCATACACCTCAGAAATAATAAAAATAAGTTTAACAATTTACCATTTAATAAAAACCCTTGCCATGACTTTGACAAATGTCATGTTTCATGTTATAGTGAAAATAATAATATTGCAAGTCAGATATCAATTCTAGTTATTACGATGAACAATAATCTGAGTTATTCCAATGAAGAGAGGGTATTCATTATTAAAACATTTTACAGTGGCGTCAGTTTACGCAGAGTTCGTGACTTATTTTCGGTTACATTTAACAATCGACCAATTCCGTCTGTATCAACAATTTCCAAATTTGTGAAAAAGTTCGAAAATACAGCAAGTGTAGCGGCAGATGATTCAAAAGGTATTTCAATAGTCCAATTTTAAGAAATATTATTTCAAAAACATTAACATTGCAGGCAAACGGAAGAGAAGAAGCAACGATGAATTGGAAGAAAGAGTTTTGGGGTTGATAAATGCTGATCCAACAACTAGCATACGATGCATTGCTCGTGAGTGCAGCGTGTCTACATTCTCAGTGTATAAGATTCTGAATAAGCATTGGTATTATCCCTACAAACATCAATGCCATCAGGAGATATTGCTAGTGGATGAAGAAAGCAGGCGTGTATTCTGCGAGATAATGCAGGATCGATCAAACATAGACAGAAACTTTTTGCAGTCTATCTGTTTTACGGATGAATGCACGTTCACACTTAACAACGAGCCCAACACTCAGAACACGCGATACTGGACCCAAGAAAATCCGCGGATATGCCTTAGAACTAGAACCCAGTTCCCGCAAAAAATCAATATTTGGGCTGGTATTTTTAAAAATAATATTATTGGGCCGTTTGAAATATGTGGAAATTTAAATTCGAATTCTTATTTAGACCTTTTAATCAACCAGGTTGGCCCTGCGTTAGAAGAAGTTGCACGTGACAATCAGGAGATATGGTATCAGCATGATGGATGTCCAGCCCATTATGGTTTAAATGTAAGGGAATATTTAAATGCTAATTTTCCCAATTGCTGGATTGGTCGCGGTGGCACTATCAACTGGCCACCAAGATCTCCTGATTTAGCACCATGTGATTTCTTTTTGTGGGGTCACTTGAAAAACAAAATTTACAAAATACACCATCCAAATATTGAATCTTTGCGGGAAGCAATTTTTGCGGAATGCACATTGATTACAGATAGGCAGTTGGCTAATGTTAGACATGCATTTTATAACCGATTGGGTTATTGTTTACACCAGAACGGAGAACTTTTTGAGTACTTGCTCTAAAATTTCCCGTTGACCGCTGGTTACGGTAAAACCAAAAATATATCACGAACTGTGTGTAATCTGACACCACTTTAATTCAATTCATCGTTGCTTCTTCTGTTCCGTTTGCCTTTAATTTTAATATGTTTGAAATAATATTTGTTGAAATTGGACTATTGAAATACCTTTTGAATCATCTGCTGCTACACTTGCTGTATTTTCGAACTTTTTCACAAATTTGGAAATTGTTGATACAGACGGAATTGGTCGATTGTTAAATGTAACCGAAAATAAGTCACGAACTCTGTGTAAACTGACGCCACTGTAAATATTTTGATAATAAATAATACCCTCTCTCCATTGGAATAACTCATATTATTGTTCATAGTAATAACAATGCGTGAATTGATATTTGGACGTGGATGGAACTGCGGGTTAAGGAGATTGAATGATTCGGGAAATTGGCGTCGGCTACGAGGCCATCTGCCATAATCATTGTATTGTAATATATCAGAAATTAAATGAATAACTGAATAATGAAAGACAAATGCAATGTCCATGGTCCCGAGCGAATATTCCGCGACCCCGAAATCGTTCGCCCGGGCTGGGATTCGAACCCTCGCGGCACGCGGTGCAACCGGCATAAGCGCTCGCTTGTACCCACTACACCAACGGGCCGCCCGAATAAATGTTTGAATAGTAAAATTATTCTCACCATAACATGACATTTGTCAAAGTCATGGCAAGGGTTTTTATTAAATGGTAAATTGTTAAACTTATTTTTATTATTTCTGAGGTGTATGCTGGTACAAACGTAAATTAAATGGATGGTACATTTACAGTTTTTAATTCTCTAAAAAATATTCCTTTACGATTTTTCTCTAAAACGAATAGGGGAGCAAATAATTACACATATTTAATTTTACATGTTAAATCCCTATGTTCGCCCCTTATCCCAAACACTCGGTATATATATATATATATATATATATATATATATATATATATATATATATATATATATATATATATATATATATATGTATATATAAAATGTAGTGTGTGCTCAGTCACTATATTTCGCTATAAGTAGCCAACATTTCGCGTAAAACATTTACGCATCATCAGGGCCTAAAATTAAATGTTACAAGAAATTTTAGTGAGGAGTAAAATGATCAAAATTGCAAAAAATTTTAACAAAGTAAAAGGTGAAGGCAGTGAACAAGAAAACAAAAGAGGTTTAACTTACTATTAAACGATTAAAATAATGATGTCCTGCGGTGCGTGAGGCGACCGCGTGGTGAAGAGATTAAGAAATTCGTCATGGTGATCGTGTGTAGACGAGGCGTTAAAATTTAAAAATACAACAGCACATCGCAAATAACATGTGCGCGTAACGTAATAGGGGCGCAACAAACCACTTAAATCAGAAAATACACAGTGGATGAACAGATTAAAAGCACAGTCGGTAGGTGTAAAATTGACGGTGCAAAATGGCGTTCAACAAGTACAACACTGTTGTGGTTCGATCCGGTGGAATTTTGCGGTGTGAAAGGAGATGTCTATCGAGGCCGGAGATGTTGGTGGGAAATAGTGTACGAAAAAGCGCGGCAAAGATTGTTTTCCTTTCCCCATCCAAACCGTCGAGCGAAACCGACAACGGTCAAGATGGGAGAAGGAGAACAACCCCTGACTCGAGGTCCAAAAGGTAATGTAGTCGCAATAGTACAACGGTACACAGGCCCTGACCCAGTGCGAAACTGAAAACCGTCACATTATGTCGATGAGCTATCCGGGAAACAAAATAAAAAGAAGGGAGAAAATTGAGAGAAAATAGAATATATAATAATAGGGCGCTATGGGATGTACGGGAATGAAAATGAGCAAGGGGAGGAATCATTATAAGTACTGAAGGCAAAATAATGGGTGAAACAAAAAACTGTAAGGATCAAAAAAAATTTTAATGTATGAGAATGGGGTGAAAATTGAACAATACTAAATGATCTCTCACAGGAGTGTCAAACACAAAAGAAAAGGGGAAAAACAACAAGACAGTGTCAGGGAGGACGGGACTGAGATATGGTAGAATGGGGCTAGTGGGACGGGGAGGCTAGGGACAAAAGGTTACTGTAAATTATGCTAAGGCCCTCGATGTCCTTCTTGAAATTCATTGGTTTTCCTTGTGCTTGTATGTAACACATTTCAAGGAAGTCCCTTTTGAAGGAATTCTGTTCTGTGCACAGAATTTTGGCATTTTTATAGTCTGGTATGTGACACTGATCACATCCGTGATCAGTGTCAGTTCCTTTTGAAGGAATTCTGTTCTGTGCACAGAATTTTGGCATTTTTATAGTCTGGTATGTGACACTGATCACATACCAGACTATAAAAATGCCAAAATTCTGTGCACAGAACAAAATTCCTTCAAAAGGAACTGACACTAATCACGGAAGAAGATCGTTCAGAATAGACCCATACTATCTAATACTATTTTTATCAGCTTATCAAGAGGGTTGAAAATAAAGTATAAAATATAGGGTGTTTCATTTAAAAAACATAACTTTGTTCTGTTATGTATATTGGGACACCCTGTACAAAAACATACATATTTTTAAAATATGTAAAATAAGTGTGGGTACCAGATCAAGAAAACTAGAAGTCGTCGGCTTTTACAGATCCCTGGGTCACCCGGTATATATAGAGGGTGGGATGACTTTGAAAATATGGAATTGCGAAAAGGATAATTCTTGAGCTGTATTTTTTGAAAATTGTGCAAACATATATGGGAGAGCAGAAGACTAGGACGCGTTTCATCGTTATTACGAATCATCAGCTAGTCATATCTGCAACCTCACACACATGTTTGCACATTTTGGAAGTGATATTTATGCGGTCTGGGTGGACGGTGCCGCTGAAAATCGTATTTGCAACAATACGAGTAATTGGTTATTGAGAGAGCGTGTCCAATTGTTCTATTCTACAATAATGCTGGAAGAAATCATAGCAAATCCAGCATTATTGTAGAATAGAACAATTGGACACAGGTGAAACTTCCGAACAATCAATAGAAGATCCTGAAGTTCTCGTCTCGTGGGTGTAACGGAAAAATAAAGAAGAATTAGTTCAGTTAGCTAATAAAATAAGGATCAATTCAACAGGAACCGTTAGAGAATTGAGGGCTAAAATTGTTAGATTCCTAAGGACTGGAGAAGAACAGGAAACACAGAAAAGTGGAACAGAGGACAAATCCAAGGAATCTGAACAAGAACAGAAAATGCAAGATAGACTACCAGCAACGCAATACGTGTTAAGGTTATGCACCGGATAGCTTATTAATCGTGCTACCAGAATTATTAAAAAGGTAAAATACAGAAATTCGAGACCAGTTTCCGTAGTACGTATTTGCCACCTCAATTTAGATTCCGGATGGAAGAGGAAATCCGGAAGAGGACGCAGGGATATCAGGAGAAGACATCCGAATATGTAACAGTAATACAAACGCTAATGCGTAGACATGGAGGATCCAATGCTGACGACCAATTAGACCGTATTTATGAAAATTTGCGTCCCGAGTATAAACTGTATATTCGTCGCAGAGATTTTCATACATTACCAGAACTAATGGAATTGGCAGAAGAATTCGAGGTTACCCAGTTAACGAATAATTCGTTTGTAGCGCCACCCACACCGACACAATCCTTTATCCAGGAAACAGCATTTGCCGATAAGTTGTAAAAACCAGCAATGAAACGGGATGCACCAGGACAAACTAAAGGTCAGTATCCCCTCAATACTGTCAATTCAACGGAGAATAAACCATTGTAAAACCAGAATAATGTAAATAAAACAAACCAGAATTCTCCACAAGGTAGATACCAGAGGGAGAATGTATGCTGGAGATGCGGGACACCAGGATACCCACTGATACAAATGAAGTCAGATTTTGTATTAATATAATGGTAAATCAGAAACATTACTTAGCATTAGTGGATACAGGAGCGACAGAAAGTTACATCAGCGGGGATGTTTCGAATAACTTGCAAGAAAACAATTACCAGCTCGACATAAAAGAGACCCAATAAAATGGAGCACCCAATAAAATTAAAATCCGAATGTGAACCTGTTAAACAAAAATATTACAACAGAAACCCGATTATGCATTAACCGGGAAGTTGACAAAATGCTAGCGAATCAAGTAATTGAGCCGTCATGCAGCAGTTGGAGCTCTCCGATAGTGCTTGTGCGAAATAAATCTGGTAAATATAGATTTTGCATTGATTTTCGCAAAGTAAATGAGGCAAGTAAGTCGGACGCATATCCATTACAAGGACTGTTGGACAAGTTACGAGGAGCAATATACTTGAGCACATTGGATTTAAAGGATGGATATTCGCAAGTTCCTTTATCACCAGAAAGCCGACCAATAACAGCCTTTACCGCCCAGGACGGGGGTTATTCCAGTTTAACGTAATGCCATTCGGATTGCATTCTGCCGGAGCTACATTCCAGCGATATTTGGATTCTATTATAGGCCCAGAATGCGATAACCATGCACTTTGTTATCTAGATGATATCATTATCTTTAGTTCATCGTGTAATGAATGCGATAACCATGCACTTTGTTATCCAGATGATATCATTATCTTTAGTTCATCGTGTAATGAACATTTACATCACTTAAAAACAATATTCGATAAATTAAACGCACATGGGCTAAAGATAAATCTAGAAAAGTGCTCATTTGCTAAAAAAGAATTTAATCTGCAATCAATTATTATTTATCATCGCCCTTGTTTAAAATTATCCGTAATTATCATGATGTACAATATGGTGTTGATATTTATAATTGCAATTTAACCTGTAAGAAATGAATTTGATATGTTGCGGAATAGGCTCGAAATGTTTAAGCATACGGCAAAATTATAATTATAATTTCTGCATCCTAGTGACATCTCGTGCGGAATAGGTGAAACTACCGCAGGGATCTCTATGCGTAAGTGTAACTATCTACTGAGCCGGAGTGGTGCGGGGAGTTTTTTGCGAAGAGAGGTTTCCTCGTCAGTAAGAAGATGAAGGAAGCTCTCTTCTTAATCTGGTGCTAATTGCTTGTGTTCTAACGAAAGACTATCCGAAACAACAGGTAAATTTTCAATCAAGAAGTAATCTGTGTTTAATTGTACCTAAGTCGAATCATCCGTGAGTGGATGATGGTTTGATTTGTCTAATTCAATGAAAATAGTTGTAATGTCGGAATATATTAGTGCGTAGTCAGCACATTTTCGAGGTTAGTAGCACGTGACGGATGTCGCGGTTAATTGATTGAATAAAACCCCTGTTGATTTCGATAAAGTATTAGTAAACGTGGATTTCGGATAGTCTTCGCCTTTGGTAAGTGTTTGTTTTGCGCGTGTGTGTTTGTTCTCTTTGTATTGTAGATATTGGGGACGGCGAATAATTAAAAAAAACGGAACACCAGGTAACGTGGTTTTTCATGATAAATTGATTGCAGGATTCGGTATGTACCCAAAATCGATATTTTTATGTGATACTAATTTTATCCACACTTTTCACTTTTGAAAATCTTTCACTCAAAATTTTAAGATAGATTGCTGCTTGCGTAATTTCATATTGTAAATTTTAAGATTGCAAACGTGCAACATAGTAGCCGATTGTAAATTTTCAAGTTGTAAACTTTTGAACATACTAATTATAATGTATCAATTCATTGTTGATGAATATTATAATCACCAAATATTTGATTAATGTTCTATTCATATTTCATTAGCTGTGCCCGTGAGAAGAATCACTGTCGACCCACCCTGCCACAGTCAATTAACTTGCCGTTCTAATTCATCTGGCGCTAAAATGTGGGAATGGAATTAACAATCCCCTCCTGAAGCGAGCTGCTGGTCGAGGTTCAAGATTATCCATCGACAACTTTCGGATGAAAACCATCACCGATAGAATCAGCCGAGGAGGATAACAAGGATTCCTTAACCGGAGAAGCGCAGGTGAAAAGCGAGGAAAAAAAGGGTGTTGGTCCGACCGAAGACATCTTGCCGTCGAGGGAACAGGACGAAGACAAGGGCATCATTTAAATTTAAATAGATTCATTTTCATTAGTTTCGTACGGTCAAATGTAAGTAAGTTGTCATAGCACGGTCAAATATACCAATCAATTTAATTATTGTTTCCATTTTTTTCTTTTCTTTCTTATTATTCCTTCAGTGTTATTGCGCTACACTAACTGGCGCCCATATAAAAAAAGGGAACCTACAATCTTCACCCAACATATCCGCTGAACCAATTCTAGCCGTGCATTTGTGGACCGGTTTTCACGGCGCGTTTAAAAGGTAAAAATAAATTTAAAACAAGTAAATAAAATTCTAACAGAAAACCGTGTTACAAACCGTATTTTTAAATGATTTAACATTATGCTTATCGTAATTTGTCGCTGATACTTTTAGTTAATTGAATATTATTAATTTGTTAGATTTAAGAGTACTATGTAACCATTTAATTATAATTTTCTCTGTAATTAGACATTTTTGTCTGTTGAGAAATAAATAAATAAATAAAAAGAATTAAAATATTTGGGGCATGTAATAAATTAAAATAGAATACAAACGGATCCTGAAAAAATTCAAGCAATAACCGACATGGAAAGCCCTGGGAAGATAAAATCATTTAGGAGATTCTTGGGAATGGCATGGTGGTACCGGAAGTTCATTCCAGAATTTTCAAATATGATACAGCCGCTCACGCTCCTAAAGAAGAAGCAGCCGTATATTTAGGATACCACTCAAGAGGCCGCCTTCAAGAAAATTAAGGAGACGTTGACATGTGCTCCCGTCCTCGTCTGTCCTGATTTCAGCAAGACATTCACCATCCAAACAAATGCCAGTCAGTCCGGATTAGGAGCAGTCTTGACAAAAGAGCAGGATGGAGCTGAAAAGGTAATAGCGTACATTAGTCGCAGTTTTATGAGTGCTGAACAAAACTATTCAGTCATTGAGCAGGAATGTTTAGCAGTCATTTGGACGATACGTAAATGGAAGGGATATGTGGAAGGATATCACTTCAAAATAATGACCTATCAACGCAGTCTCAAGTGGTTGCAGTCTATGTAGAATCCAAAAGGACGACTAGCCAGATGGATCTTAGAACTGCAAGAATATGATTTTGAAATCATATACCGCAAAGGAACCGAAAATAAGGTAGCAGATGCCTTATTTCGCAGTACACAAATTGATATCAATGCAGCCGAATCAGAAAAATCAGCTTGTGTCTGTCACGATTCACTAAAAAGAAAAGTGCTGAACAATCCAGATAAATTTTCACAATTTAAATTAGTTGGAGAAAATTTATATCAAAAGTTTCCAGGAAGGACACTTACCGAAGGCTGTGGAAGTTGTGTGTGCCGATACCGCGACGCATTACCGTCCTAGAAGAATGTCATTCGGCTGGACATTTTGGAATCCGTAAAACGATCGCCAAAGTTTGTAGAGATTATTGTTGGCCTAGAATATTCCGTGATGTAAAGAATTAAGTCAATTCCTGTCCAGTATGCCAGCAATATAAAAGCTTTCAACAGCCACCACTAGGTGAAATGTGGTGGTCCAGGGTAAATGGGCCATGGGAGGTAGTGAGCTCCGATTTAATAGGTCCATTTCCACGATCCACAAAAGGATATATGTACCTGCTGGTGTTTCAAGATAGATTCACTAAATGGACCGAGGTGATACCAATTAGGAGTGCGACTGCCAGCATTGTCCTACAAAAATTAAAAGAATTAATTTACCGGTTTCGGACGCCAAAGATATTTGTTTTGGACAATGGAACACAATATAAAAATAAATTGATGAAGGATTTCTTCACAAGTTTTCAGATTACACATCAATTTAGTCCTCCATACAGCCCGCAGAATAATCCATAGGAACAAAATTGGCGCAAATGTGTCGAGGAAATCAACGCACGTGGGACCAATGAATACCGGAACTCACCTATTCCATTAACAGCGCAGTACATGAGTCTACAGGATTTACCCCAGCAATGTTGAATTATGGTAGGGAATTAATATCAACAAACTCACTACGAGGGGATGCTGATCCTCCCGACACCAGATGAAAATAAAGAAGAGCTGATTAAGTTACAAGAAATTAATCAACTTGTTAAAATTAATTTAAGGCGTTTATTTGTTAAACAGCAGTCCCACTATAATTTAAGAAGAAGAGCTTACCGTCCACAAATAGGTGATGTGGTGTATAAAAGACTACATCCTCTCTCCGATGCGACAAAGAAGTTTTCAGCAAAACTGGCTCCGAAGTTCAGTGGTCCGTACATAATCCACCGAATAATTTCTCCAGTTGTCATTGAGCTGGTAGATACACAGAATCAGCCGAAAGGTCACATGTGTCCGAGTTGAAATTACTGTAAAAAAAAAGAGAAGAGAAGAGAAGAACATTTTCTTACCTGGTGGGGGGTAATAAAAATGATATATATTCTTACCGGTATGAATGCATTTTCCAGTTTAATTCGAGCATCCACGATGGAACACTTATTCAGAAGGAAGAACGGAAAGAAGATCAAAATTCGGGCCTGGCAACACCAACACGGACCGTACCGGAAGAGGAGCCGGACGTGTTTCAGCTACATTATAGCCCGATTCCGGAGCTACTGTCGCCACTGGCGAATACTCCTTGTAAGGTGCGGAAGGCGTTGAGGATTATCGAATTGTTTGGCCCGTCCACACCGCCACCGCCGATAATAAAATTGTAGCCATTGCCGCGAACACCGGAGGAAGGCATGCTTTCCACAACTCCTGGCCGTGATAACATTCCGGGTGCCGGATGTGCCGATAAAACATAACAAAGTAGCCAGGAGTCACTTGTTGGAAGAGCCATCGGGTCAGGGATGTGAGGAAGCATGTGAACAGGAAATAGGCAATGGCGTCTAGGCATTGCTAAAAGTTCTAGTTAAGGGTCAATGGGTGAAAATAAAACGGCGAAAGGCAATTGCTGAGAGATGCATTAAGCGCTAGCACCGTATCCCCAGGTGGAGGAGGTATGTAACGATTTTATATGAATAGAGTAGCCACTGATTCATAGAAAACAGTTTATGAGGTTGGTCACTGTGCATTGTATAAATTCGCCATGATGAAACATGCGCAGCGATCCGAGACAGAGAACCCGACAGTCCGACAGCGAAACAGATACACCGCACGTATTCGTCTAGCGCAGTGGTGGGGAAACTTTTTTTAAGACGGGCCATTTGTAATAACTAGACAATCATAGCGGGCCAAAGAATAATGCTTAATCGTTAACTAATTTATGTGTTCTATAAACATATACATATATTATTACATACACTTATTATTTTAATAGTAAAAAAGCAAAAGGTAACAAAAATATAAGCACAAAATATAAAATGAAGTTAGTGTAGTTCTTGATGTGAAGTATTATCACTTTATTTTCTGGTGTCATTACTGGTTGATGGTGCATGAGAAAAATGAAATTGAGACTGTTTCATCAAAATTTCATCATAGTCCGGTTCCATTTGCGAAGCAGAAATTCTTAAAACTGATGAAAGGTGCTCATCAGTAATTCTGTTTCTTAAAGAAGTTTTCCTAAGCTTCATTGTTGAAAAGATTTGTTCGCATATATAAGATGAGCCGAACATTGTCATTATCTTCATTGCATGAGTAATTAGATTTGGGAAATTATCTGGAATTTTTATAAAATTCTAGTAATGGTACTGTATGAAAAGTTTGTTTCAGGAGAGTATTACAGTTCAGTTCTATTATCTCAAGTTGAAATTTTGCATCAACTTCTTCGTAATTAACATTGAATGGGGTCGCAAAAATACTAAACACTGGTTCCATTTTTCTAAAGTCCTGAAATCTCCTTTCAAATTCTGAAGATAGTTTTCTCAAATTAATTTCGTATTTTTTAATCTTATTGTTTGATATAGTGATTTTAAAGATTGTATTCTTGGAAAATGAGAAAAATCAGATTTAGAGATCTGATTAGCAAATAATAATAACTGTAATTTGAAACGTTTCAGGTATTGCCAAATATCGTGAAGAAACTGATTTTTTCCTTGCAATTTGAGATTAAGTTTATTCATGTGTATGAGGAGGTCTGTGAAAAAAGCGAAATCAGAAAGCCACGTTTCGTTTTCTAAGCCGTCAAATTGATTATAAATGTCTTTATCAAGAAGAAAATTCACAATATCGTCTTTTAAATCCCAAATTCTTTCAAATACTTTTCCAGCACTTAACCAACGAACTTTTGAATAATACAGGATATCGGAATGCTCAGCATGTACGGACTCCAAAAACTGTTGAAACTGGCGATGTAATAATCCTCTGGAACGAATCATATTTACTAGTTTTACAACAATATTAAGTATATGGTCAATATCTAAAGCCGATTTACAGAGAGCATCCTGATGTATAAGGCAATGCAAAAAAAAACATCATTTTCCGGATACTTAGAATTAAATTTCCCAACAAATCCTTGATTGATTCCAACCATATTAGGAGCACCATCTGTAGTTACATTACATAGCTTGTCAATAGGTAAACGAAGTTTATCAATGCAATTTTCAAATTCACAAAATATATCGGCACCAGTCGTTGTTCCTTTCATTGACTGCAGTTGGGCGTTGATTCCTCTTACAAATATGAGTAACTGTAGAGTATCGCTGATATCTGTACTTTCATCCATGGTAATTAAATAAAAAATAATTTTTTGAGTTTTTGTAGTCAGTTGTGAAATTAGATTTTTATCAATATTTTCAATTCTCTCGGTGATTGTTCTTCTTGAGAGAGACAGTGACTGAAAATCCTTTTTCTTGTCAGGGCACATAATATCGCACACATCTATCATGCACTGCTTTATAAATTCACCATCTGAAAATGCTTTATTAGATTTAGCAATATTATAAGCCAACACATAACTGGCTTTCGTAGCGCATCTTTGAGAATGATTAGCTCTCTGAAATAATTGTTGTTGACTTGATAAATTTTTTATTAAATCTTTCGATTTAATTTTTTTTCACCTCTTCACTTAACGATGAGTAGGAGTGGTTTTCATGTTTGCTCTTGAAATGGCGTTGAATGTTATATTCTTTTAAAACTGCAACAGTTGTATTGCAAAGTAAGCACATAGGTTTTTCTTTAAATAAAGTAAAGAAATATTTCCACGTCCATTCTTCTTTAAAAACTCGACATTCTGAATCCACTTTTCTTTTTTAACATCCAGTTTAGACGTTACCTACTACGGAGAACAACACACAGAAACGCAATTGACGAAAGCTTACTGCTAACTAATGCTCTTACATGGGAGTTTGTCGAGTCACAGCGGGTCGTTGCAGATGACTAACCAAGTCGCTAACTAACTGATCTTCGGGCGGCCTCGCTTATATTTATACCTACCTGCGAGAGTGTCTGGAAGTTTCGAGCGAAGATGAGTCATCTGTTTAGGTCGGATGGATTTGTCCAGAATACTATTGTGTTTTGAATATCGCCGCAGGTAGTTTTTATGCGGGTCGTCACATTACGAAGTAAGAACGCGTTCAAACATTCTCACGACGGCACTCTTAAACGGGCCCGATTAAACCTTTCCGCGGGCCGGACTTGGCCCGCGGGCCGTAGTTTCCCCATCACTGGTCTAGCGAAATAACATCGCGCGAATCGGCGATTTACGTTTTCCCTCGGAACGTAAAGTTTTTAAAAACAATTTTTATTTGTTTTTAACTTTATTTATAAATCACTAATTACAATTTAAATAATTAAAACTGGTTTTTATTCTCTAACACTCGCTCTACGGTAATCTCTACGATTATTTACAGTTGTGTGCGGATCTCTACGGTTCTAATAATAATACGCAATGAATAAGTATTTATATGAAGATAAATGCGAACTATGAGATTTAGATAGTAAACATAACATCAGCAAGAATGCAGACTGTATGAATTACATTGTAGCAAATATGTAACTCCTTTCCCCTTCAGAGGGCACTTTATATTTTTTTGACAATATAAAGGGTTTCTCAAATCGGAATTTGTAATATTATCATGGTTCGCGTTTACTTGTTTTTTCTTAAAATAAGGAACAATTACATAATGATAAATAATATAACAAACACTAATTAATGAAATAAAATACAATATAATAGTCTAAATGTTGATACTATGAAACTCATTATTAGTTTTAGGAATTATGTATTTAATTTGATTAGCATGATTTTGAAGATTTCTACGTTTATCTGGACTAATACTTTGAATTTCAATAGTAGCAAGTTCAGAAGGTGTGTCATTAACAGGTATAACAATATTTGATAATAAAATTGGCGAACTATCAGATATAGTATCATATTCATTAATAAAATCTTGTGTAGTAAAACTACAATCATGGGGTATCTTAAATAAATAATTGCCTTGCAAATTTAAAATATCAGTTTTACAATTTGTACTGATTTTGCTATAATTTTGAAAAGTTCCTATGTAATGTGAATAATCAATTTGTTCAATAATAAAATTTGGTATTTTAATCATTTGATATTTACATGAACTATAATTATTTGTAATTTGTAAAATTTGGAAAATACAATTACTTTGTTTTTGACTATTAATCAAATTGACATTTAGGCAATAGTAAGTACCATTTAAATTCCTGCACGTTTCGCTTGTATACATATAATAATTTTTATTAGCAATAAAATATTTTTCATTAGGTATAAGGGTATGATATTGGTTATTTTTATTAAAAATAGGAGTTGGGTATAATTGATGGTAATTATAAATTTCGGAATGGACGATAGGAATAGAAAGTACAAAAGTAACACGTGAATTTGAAATAATCTATAACAAAAATGATATATTATTTAGGTGGACGTCTAACTTGATCTTTATGAATTTTGGAACGTTTATTCGTAGAAATCGTTTTTTCTTGAATAGTTTCGACTGTTTGTGGTTCATATAAATTTTTAGATTTGTTTCTATGATATTGTTTGACAAATATTTCATCACCTTCATCTACATCAACATTAACTTCTAAATTTTCATTTCTTTTTGATATTATCTTATCCTTATTTTGAATTAGTTTTTGATTTAATTTACTATAAATAAGTCGTGTTTGATCTCTATGTTTTTGTACATAATCACTAACTAATTGTTGCTCTAAATTTAAATCGAATGGATTTTTATTTTCAAAATGTACACTAATTATTTCTACTGGAGTTAATTTAGTAGAAGAGTGTATGGTATTATTATATGCTAAAATTGCATATAACATTTTATTTATTATTAGTTCTTGAGAAAATTCACTATTGTTTAAAATTCTTATATGTTCTATAATAGTCGAATGAAACCTTTCTATTGCTCCATTAGATTGTGGGTGATAAGGTGTAGTAAAATGTATATCGATTTTATGAACTTTCAATAAATCATTAATTAAAGAATTTTTAAATTCTTGTCCATTATCTGAAATAATTTGTTTAGGTATTTGATGATGTGAAAAGTATTTTAATAAATTATTAACAATATCTATTGAGTTCAAAGAATTTAAAGGATATGCTTGTCCATATTTAGAAAAAGAATCAATTATCGTTAAAAAAATTTGTTTTTGAATTTGAAATGTATCAATATGTATAATTTCAAAAGGTTTACTTGCAGTTGGTGTAATAATTAATTTTAATTTTACTGGATTCCTCTGATATTTACTTTTTTTTACATATTTCAAAAGAATGTATATATTTTTGAATAGCTTTATTTAAATTTGGATAATAGTATTTTGCTTTAATGCGTTTTTCTGTTTCTTCAATTCCTCTATGATTTGTTTTTCCTAAATGATAAGTTTTAACTATATTTTCAAGATCTTCTACTGTTTCAATATCAATTAATTTATTTAAGCATCGTTTAAATTTATAAGATGGATATTTAAAAGTTTTCCTAACTATTTCACAAAAAGGTTCATAATTTAAATTTTCTTCAAAATATAAATAATGTCACATTAGGTACTACATATTCTTTTATAAAATTAATTATATCAGCATTAAAACTTATTGATGATAACTGTACGATAATTCTTTGTTTATCAAATATAAGTAACCTAGCGGCAACTATAAAGACTTCTATTGTTTTATGTTAATTGAATTAATTGTTTAATATCTATATTTAATATTAAGGCGTAATTAAAGTAGAGAGCATGTGATGCTTAGCTTGCATTTTAATTTAATATAAATAGTTGTTATTTCAGAGAGCAGGATATTCAATACTCTGCATTCAAGTTCTAACGTTTATATTTTTATTGTTAAGATTTATAATTGTAATTCATTATTTAAGTGTTCAAACAAATAAACCAGTTTTTAAAAACATAAGTTTCACCGAAATAAATATAATTGGCGCAGTCGGTAGGATTTCCGAAGAAGACGTCAACCTGAGTGAATATCAAGACGACATCTCTTCTTTTGTTTCAACAATTCATCGGAAATTCGTAAGAAGCTCTACGTTCAACAGCACCGAGGAGTCCTCCAGACATCGAGGATCCAGCTCTGAGGGCAACAGGACGAGGGATTCATCACCAGCTCCATAACTTCTCTGGACGAATACCAGAACCGGATGGACCGAGTGATTTTCTTTTGGTGAGCACAGTTTTTTAGAGGTTTAATTTTTATTTTTTGTTTATGTCTAAAAATTCGGATTCTGATTCGGACATAGTTCCTATTTATTCCCCAAAACGTTCGCATTCCCCTATTAATTTTGTAATAGACGAATTAATTAATAAGTTAGACAATATAAAATTAGATATGGAGAATAACGCGAATAACGTGGATTACCAAATTTTAAAATTAAATGTTGATACAATTCCAACATTTAACGGAAATAATGAATTAACGGAAATATTTATATCTAGGTGTGATGCAGTTTTGAATCAGTTTAGGCCTCTTAATAATCAACAAGTTAATAATTATTTAATCAACGCAGTTATTAGTAAATTACAAGATCGCGCATTGATTGCTATAGGTTCAAGAACAGAATTACAAACGTGGCAAGAAATTAAAAATCACTTAAGACAAAGATTTGGAGATTTAAGAAATTATGATTGCTTAGTCCAAGATTTAATTAATTTAAAACCACATAAAAATGAACGTTATTTAGATTTTGCAGAACGTGTTCAAATATTAAGAAGTAGACTTGCAGGAAAAATTAATTCCTTATCTGCATTAGAAATGCCAGATGCTACTAAGTTGATTCATCAACATAATTATGATGAGCTTGCATTAAAGACATTTATTCGTGGACTTCGTGGAAATATCCAAAGTATAATTAGATTACGTGACCCAGATACACTAGAAGAAGCTATTAATTATTTAATAGAAGAAGATAATTTTAATAGTACCTTAGACGTACCAAATAATACAAATTTTAATCAAACACAAAATAAATTCAATTTTCAACCACAAACGTCTAGATTTAATCAGACTAATTTTAATAATCCTAATAGATATTTTCCACAATCAAATAATTCTAATTTTCCTAATCAACCAATTAATTTACAATTTAGACAACAGACTCAAAGACAACTTCCAACTAATAGACAAGTATTTGGTCGTTCACAAAATTTCTCAAATGTAAATTCTAATAATAAACAACCTTATCGTGGTAATAATAATTATCCGTTTAATAAACGACCTCGTTTTAATAATTTTAATTCAAATCCTAATTCAAATTTTAATACTGGATATAATAACTCAAATCCTAATCCAAATTTTAATTCAAATTTTAATGCTAATTCTAATGCAAATGTAAATTCCCCTATGCAAATTCCTCAACAAAGTACATCTCAATTACCAAATCCAACACCTATGTCAACTACAACGGCATATACTAATAGACCTAGATTGTATAATCTTGATGAAACTACATATTCCGGAAATTTAAGTGATAATAATAATGAAAACGGAAATAATTTTTTAGGTTAAACTGCCTTGGACAAAGAAATGTTGAGTTTTTAGGTATAGTTAATAACGCTAGTAATTTACCATTTTTAATAGATCCGTCAACAAAATTAAAAATAATAATGGATTCGGGAAGTACTCGTTCTTTTATTAATCCCCGAATAGCAAATAAATTATTTAAAAGAGACATAAAAAATGATCCTTTTGAGGTAACCAGTGCACATGGAACCTCTCAGGGAACAAAAAGTGTTATTATTTCTCTCAAAAGTTTATTTAAAAATAATTTTGCTTCTAAGTTAAAATGTTATTTATTTGATTTTCATTCCTCTTTCGATATTCTTCTTGGAGTGGATAATATGAATAAAAAACAAGTTAGAAACAACTTTACTTGTTGCAGAAAGCATTAGATAAATACAAGAAAACGAAATGTAGCCTGAATATATGAATATTCAACCTGTTCGTTACTCTGCAAGCAAAAAATCAAGTCTTACTAAGACTATAAACAAATAACTTATTGAAACAACTACTTCCCTGGCTAGTGCCACGCCGGATATTGAATGATACAAAAGAAATTTGCATGTTATTACTAGTACTACTAGATAATAACATTGGTTTTAAGATCGTTTATTTCTACATACAAGACTAACTTAGAAAATTATTCTGAAATGAAATGTGAAACTTTAAACTGTAAATGTTATTATTAAAATGAAAAAACCAGAAAACATTTTGACAAGGACACACAGTGCTAAACTTATCTAGTGTTACTAGATGAAACAAATTTAATAATAACTAAAAATAATACTGAATTAAAAAATATATGAAAATTAAATAATTGGCCATCTGCAGACGCGTTTCGAGATTTATCTCTCATCAGTGCAGCTTCGCATTTAAATTAAATGTTAGATAATAAAATACACTTACGTGAAGGTGATCGTTAACGCGGAGACGTCATCTGTACTTTCACTAATCACCCCAAAATCAGGTATAAAACCCGTTCAAACCTTTCATAATCTCCTCAGTCGTTTACGACGTCTCCGCGTTAACGATCACCTTCACGTAAGTGTATTTTATTATCTAATATTTAATTTAAATGCGAAGCTGCACTGATGAGAGATAAATCTCGAAACGCGTCTGCAGATGGCCAATTATTTAATTTTCATATATTTTTTAATTCAGTATTATTTTTAGTTATTATTAAATTTGTTTCATCTAGTAACACTAGATAAGTTTAGCACTGTGTGTCCTTGTCAAAATGTTTTCTGGTTTTTTCATTTTAATAATAACATTTACAGTTTAAAATTTCACATTTCATTTCAGAATAATTTTCTAAGTTAGTCTTGTATGTAGAAATAAACGATCTTAAAACCAATGTTATTATCTAGTAGTACTAGTAATAACATGCAAATTTCTTTTGTATCATTCAATATCCGGCGTGGCACTAGCCAGGGAAGTAGTTGTTTCAATAAGTTATTTGTTTATAGTCTTAGTAAGATTTGATTTTTTGCTTGCAGAGTAACGAACAGGTTGAATATTCATATATTCAGGCTACATTTCGTTTTCTTGTATTTATATGAATAAAATTAATGCTTGTTTAGATTTTACAAAGAATTTAGTAATTACTCCTAATAATGAAATACCATTTAGTTTTCGTGATAATCAAAATAATGAAAGTGTAATTTTAAATAATAATAATTTTAATAATTATATTGAAAATCCTGTTGATTTACCAGTAACTAAGCGAATATTAGTACCTGCACGTAGTCAACAGATTATTGAAGTTGATATAGCTAATCTCGCAAATGGAGAGGCTATAATTCCAAGAGTTAATACAGAATACGTAGAAGTGCCAGAGTGCATTACCACTGTAAAGAATAATAAAGCATTGTGTATTGTTATAAATAAAACTGACTTTGATAGAGATATTAATATTAAAATACCTTGCATTGTGACCCACATCAATGAATATGAAGTGAAATCACATCAGCAAAATAATTGTCTTAAAAATGCTAATTTAAATATGTTTAACACAAAGAATGTTAAATTAGATCTTTCTAAAATTAGAGCAGATCACATGAATGATGAAGAAAGAAATGTAATTCGTAAATTAATTTCTCAATACTCTGATATATTTCATTTAGAAGAAAACAATTTAACTTTTACAAACAAAATTAAACATAGAATTATTACAAATGATGAAATTCCAGTACATACTAAAACCTACCGTTATCCGGAGGTACATAAAGCTGAGGTAAATCGTCAAATTACTAAAATGTTAAATGAAAATATTATAAGACCATCTTATAGTCCATGGTCTTCGCCTATCTGGATAGTCCCGAAAAAACTAGATGCATCAGGCCAGCGGAAATGGCGTGTTGTTTTTGACTATCGTAAGCTTAATGACAAGACAGTAGGTGACCGTTATCCTCTTCCTAATATTAATGACCTTTTGGACAAATTAGGTAAATGTCAATATTTCACAACTTTAGATTTGGCATCAGGATTCCATCAAATCGAAATTGATGAACAAGATATTCATAAAACAGCTTTTAACACAGAAAATGGACATTATGAATTTTTAAGAATGCCTTTTGGGTTAAAAAATGCCCCTGCTACATTTCAGCGTGTCATGTATGATATTTTGAGAGGAATTCAGAATGAACATTGTCTCGTCTATATGGACGATATTATTATTTTTTCGACTAGCCTCCAAGAACACGTAGTTAGACTGACTGAAGTTTTTAAAAGATTAAGAGAATCTAATCTCAAAATTCAGCTAGATAAATCTGAATTTTTACAGAAAGAAGTCGCTTATTTGGGACACGTAGTGACACCTGGAGGTGTTAGACCAAACCCTGATAAAATAATTGCAATTCAAAATTACCCCATTCCGAAAACAACTAAACAAATAAAAGGATTTTTAGGATTATTAGGATATTATAGGAAATTTATTAAAAACTTCGCTGATTTGACAAAACCTATGACTAAATGTTTAAAAAAAAATGCAACTATTAATATCAATGACCCTGATTATCAGAATTGTTTTAGTTTATGTAAAGACATTTTAACAAATCAACCTTTATTGCAATATCCTGATTTTTCTAGACCATTCATATTAACCACAGACGCAAGCAATCAAGCTCTCGGCGCTGTGTTATCGCAAGGTAAAATTGGGTCAGATTTACCCATCGCGTATGCCAGTAGAACTTTGAATGATTCTGAGACTCGTTACTCCACTATAGAAAAAGAGTTACTTGTGATAGTTTGGGCTGTTAAGTATTTTCGCCCTTATTTATTCGGACGTAAATTTCAAATAGTCACTGACCATAGGCCACTCCAATGGTTGATGTCTATAAAGGAGCCAAATTCAAAATTAGTCAGATGGAGATTAAAACTTTCAGAGTACGATTATACCATTGTTTATAAAAAAGGGATTTTAAATAAGAATGCTGACGCATTATCCAGAATAGAGTTGAATATTAATGAAGAATTTTCTGAAAACTTAAAATATTATTTAGATAATTTTGATGATAATTTAATAAATAATGATAATGATCAATCATCTATGATAGTAGAACCTGCTGAAAATACACATGTAAATAATGTTGTTGATAATGAAAATGCTAATGATGGTAATACTATTCATTCTAGTAGAGAACATCCAATATTAAGTATCCCAATTTCAGATAAACCTGTTAATGTAGGAGATAACCAATTAATAATATCAGAAGTTCAACATTCTTCTTCATTTCCAAAAATTAGTAATTTATTTAATAAAAAGAAAATGAGAATAGAAATACAATTTTCACAATTAAATTTTGAACAAGATGTGATTGAATTTGTTAAAGAATATATTGTCCCTGGTATAAGTTACTACATTTATTTTAAAGATCCTATTTATGAAAAATTTAGTGTTATACTTCAAAAATATTTTAAAAATTCTACAATTAAAATGACCAAATGTGCACAATTATTGACTGATGTTGAAAATGATAATGATATTTTAGAAATTATACAAAATTATCATGAAGGTAAAACCAACCACAGAGGTATTGATGAAACGGAAGCTAGGTTGAAACGTACATATTATTGGCCTAATATGAGAAAGACAATTCAGAATTATATAAATGAATGTGAAGTTTGCCTTGTTTCAAAATATGATAGAAGACCTTTAAAATTAAAATTTAATACTACCCCAACAGCAACTAGACCTTTTGAAATTATACATATAGATTGTATTGCTTTAGAAAATGCTAAATTTCTCACAATTATAGATTCATTCTCAAAATATACCCAATTGTACAAATTAAGTTCTTATCAAGCTATAGAAATTGCATCTAATTTAATTAAATTCTTTTGTCACCATGGTATTCCAACCTTAATTATTTCAGATAATCACCTTGAATTTAAAAATACGGTAATTAGAGAACTTTTAGAAACTCACAAAATTAAAATTCATTTTATAAGTTCTCAACATCCAGAATCTAATGGAATAGTAGAACGTGTACATTCCACTATTATTGAACATGTTAGATTATTAAATAATCAAACCCTATTTAAAAAGGAACCTATTGAAATTAAAATTTTATACGCTATTTTAGCTTATAATAATTCTATTCATTCAGTTACTAAACTTAGACCTTCTGAAATTATTTCAGGACACATTGATAATACTTCACTTTTAGATGTTGACCTAGAAACTATTATTACAAATAATTATGTCCAAAATCATAAAAATAAAGTAAAATTATTATATGAAAGTATTAATCAAACAATTAATGAAAATAAAAGTAAATCTATTGATAAATGTAATGTAACTCGTGAGGAAGCTCCTCAAATTCCAGAAATAACTTATATAAGAAATAGGCAAAAACAGTCAAAAACTAAAAATAAATATAAAAAAGAGAAAATTAAAACCATTGACTCTAATCGTAAGACTGCAGAAATTGAAACTAGACATCGTAATCAAGCAGCAAAAGTTCATATGTCAAATATGAAAAGACCTAGAATAGTAAAATCCAAAACTGAGGAAATTTTAAATTTTGGAACTTTTAAAAAATATTTAAATAATAATAATGATATTGAAAACAGTGATGTATTAGAAGTAAGTGATAATTTGTTTCATGCTCCTCCAGATTTTTCGTTGGCTCATTGTGTGAGTCAAGATTTGAAAATGGGTGCAGGAATAGCCCTTGACTTTAAAAATATATTTGGTAGGAAAAATGAATTAATTAAACAAAATCCTCAACTATATTCTTTATGTTATCTTAGAGACAATAAAAAGTATATTACTTATTTAATTACAAAACAAAATTTTAGTGATAAGCCTACTTTAGAATGCCTTTTTAAAACTCTACTAAATTTAAAACAATTTTGTTTAAATAAAAACATAACAAAATTAGCAATTCCTAAATTAGGATGTGGTATCGATAGATTAAATTATAATGTGGTAAAAGTTATGATTAATTATATTTTTCAAAATTCAAATATTCAAATTCATATTTATTTGGGAGAACCTAATGTAAATCCATCGGTTCCAGGTTGTTCTTCAGCACACCCGTGATTGGGTTAGAAATAAAAAATATAACCAACAATGCAGGATTATTACCTATAAATTTAGGAAACGCCAGATTAGAAAAATCTGAGCACACTTTTGTTCATTACTACGATTTGAATCCACTTTACGAAGAATTTAATAAATTAAATCATCAATATGAGTTTTTGAGAAAAATGATGAACAATATAACAAAATTTAAAAGAGATTTCCAAAATTACGATCAACTTTTGAATTACTCTAGAAATGATATTATTTCTAAAATTAAAATTATTCAAATGAATACTATGACGAAGAGAACAAAAAGAGGATTAATTGATGGACTGGGTACAGTAATTAAAACTATCAGTGGAAATATGGATGCTCGAGATGATAAGAGAATTGATACAATATTAGGACATTTGGCAGCAAATCAAAATAACCTTCAAAACCAACTGAAACTTGGATATAGTGTTAATACACAACTTATTAAAAATTTTAATGATACAATTAAAGACATTGCACATAATCAGAATACTTTGGAATCTAGGATTATGCAATTGTATGCAATATTTAAAGAAGAAATTGACCATCAACATATTCTGTTTACTAAGGACTTATATAATCAACTTATTTTACTTTTTGGAACCATTGCAAATATTTTACAAAATACTTTAAATTCTTTAACTTTTTGTGAATTAAGAGTCTTAAGTACTGATATAATTAAGCCACAAGACCTATATGATGAACTGCTTAAAATTTCTACTCATTATAATGAAGAATTGCCCTTTGAACTTAAACCAGAAAATATTTTAGACTTTGAATCAGTTATAACTGTTAATTGTAAAATTAGAAAATCAAAAATTCAGTATTTTCTTTCTTTTCCCATTAATTATAAATATCCTTTTAATTTATATACAATGTACTCTATTCCCACTATGTACAAATGAGAATATGTAACTATAATTCCGAATGTAAAATTTTTATTAAAATCTCAAATTGATCAAAATATATGGCCTCTAAATAGCTTGTGTCTTAACGGCAATAAACGATTCCAATGTAATAATAATCTGCTCCTAAATTATAAAGCAGATTGCGAAACAAAATTATTAATCAACGGAGATACAGGAAATTGCAAATATATAAAATTGGAAATTCAGAAAAATCACTTGGAAAGGATTCCTAATACCAACAAATTACTTGCTGTTTTTATCAAGAAAGAAGAAGTGAAGATTGTTTGTCCTGACCACGAAGAAACCAAGAAGTTATATGGTGTTTATTTAATTCAACTGGATAAGTGTAAATTGATTTACCAAAACCATGAAGTGCTCAAGTTAGAAACAATGTATGGAAGACCTGTTTTGATAAGTGCTTCGGGATTAAAATTAGACAATTTTAATATAAGTAACTTTACAATTCAACTTAAAAGACTAAAATTAGAAGATATACCCGTGTATTCCCAAGTGCCGATTTCAATAGAAACAGTTATTTCCTTAAAACCCAGTGCGTGGACACTATTTTTATATTTTATTATTATAATAAGTGTGATAATATTTGGATATAGGTGCCTTAGGAATAAAAAGGAACAACATATTCCCAAAAACATTGATTCTTCTCCCAGGGTATGCCGAATCTGAGGGGATAGGAGTAACCTAGCGGCAACTATAAAGACTTCTATTGTTTTATGTTAATTGAATTAATTGTTTAATATCTATATTTAATATTAAGGCGTAATTAAAGTAGAGAGCATGTGATGCTTAGCTTGCATTTTAATTTAATATAAATAGTTGTTATTTCAGAGAGCAGGATATTCAATACTCTGCATTCAAGTTCTAACGTTTATATTTTTATTGTTAAGATTTATAATTGTAATTCATTATTTAAGTGTTCAAACAAATAAACCAGTTTTTAAAAACATAAGTTTCACCGAAATAAATATAATTTATATGTTTAATTTTTGGTTTTGCCGGAGAATGGTAAACATACTCAAAAATAATTTGATTTTTACCAAAATTTAGAGGAGTATCTGTTATTGGGACATCAACTATAGGGTTTTCTTCCTGATTAGAATGAACTGTTTCCTGTGGAATCTGACCTACTTCTTCTTCAGTTTGTGAACTAATTTCTATTACATCATTTAGAGGATCTGCTTCATTTTCATCTATATTAACTTGTACAGATTGAGTATCAAGTTCCTTATTAAATTGCTCTACATATTTTTTCAATTCATTTATATTTATTTCAATATTCGTATTTTCTGGATTTAATTCAATTCGTGATAATGCATCAGCATTAGTGTTTAATTTTCCGTTTTTATAATAAATTTTGTAATCGAATTTTTCCAATTTTAATCTCCACCTTACAAGTCTAGAGTTTGGATCTTTCATATTAAATAAATATTTAAGGGGTTGATGATCAGAAATAATGTTAAATTCTTTACCAAATAAGTATGGCCTAAAGCAGTGGTTCCCAAAGTTGACTGTACTCCGACCCACCTAACAAAATCTTAAAAATTTGCGACTCACCTATTGGCTGCTTTAGAGAAAAGGGGGCATAAATACCGGTAATGCTCAGTCGTGAGTTGCGGAACTACTTAAAATGTATTGTAGTTCCAAAAGCAGTCACTATGGAAAAAATGTTACCAATATCAATGAGGACTGCTGTTCAAATAAGAAAAAAAACTTAAATATATTTATACTTTTTTATTTAATACTTGAATAACCTACAAACAGTTTATTTCAATGGAAAGGATGTATTTGTTTTCTATTTTTTGTCATTACAGTTTTAGTATCAATTTCAATTTCAATTTTAGTTACTTCTAATCGCAGTTAGTTTGATACGTCCAATTTATTTCGGTATTTAGTTTTAATGTTAACCATCGCCGAAAATCCGGGCTCACATAAGTATAAGGTAGTGAAGGGGAGGAGGATAGCTTCGTCAAACAGGCAAGGATAGTTCCCAGCAACCGAGAGCCAGAATTTCGTTAATTGCTTGCGATTGAAAGTATTTTTCAGTGATGTATCTTCTGATAAATCAATGAGCTCTTCACTTGCTTTTCTCAGCATATTAGTTGGTAATTTGTACTGAAATGGGTTACAGATCCAATTCGACGTTTCGAGGTTTTTCATCTCTTCCCCGAAATAGATGTCAAAGTTATTTTTTAACAATGATAAACGAGTGGACATTGCAGAGAGTACATTCATCTTTGGCTGCACTTGGTTTTCTATAATAAAGTGTTTCAAAATAATCAAATTTGCCATTCTTAATTTCCCACAAAATAAGTTTTTTTTATGAACGCTCGAATTTTATCGTGAACTGCAAAAATGTCGGATCCGTTTGAACCTTAATACAAGTTGAGTTCGTTTAACTTGGAAAAAATATCCGCCAAATATGTTGAGAACGAATTCTTCGTCCAGTAGATGTTTATTATATTCTGTTTTTCGGTACTTTCCCCCTGGATAACCAACGTACCTCCGTATGGAGAAGAAGAGATGTATGAAGACTACCCATTTCTTCACACAGCTTTTGAAACAAACGTGCTTGTAAGGGTCTTGTTTTAATATAATTTACAATTTTTACAGCTGTATTTAGCACAGTTTTTAAATCACCGGGTAATGGTTTTGAAACCAGTGCTTCTCTGTGAAGGCTACAATGAGTCCACAAAGCACAGGGACTTTCTTCAAGAACTCTTGTAACCACACTGCTATTTTTCCCGCACATAGCCCCCGCACCGTCAGTGTATATACCAACACAGTGCTTCCATTCTAAACCTTTTCCTTCCAATTGAATTGAAAATTTCTTTGCCCGTTCCGCGACTAATTGGCTTGCAGAACAAAATATCTTCATGCACGTCGTCTTGCCATATACAACGCACAAAAACAAGTAGTTGAGACAGGCCTTGAACGTCGGTAGACTCATCTTTTTTTTTTTTGATGTGAGGAGAGGATATCTTCATAGACACCCCTATAGTGGGGAAGTGTTGGATTCGCGGGGATCGCGCCTACCAACTTGAATCTCTCCTCATATGCTCGGTGCAAGGGCTAATCTGACCAAAGGCCTATTCTAGCGTGTCGAGATGGTTTATCTCTGAGAAGCGTGTAGCTACCGGCTGTGCGAACCCAACTGCCCTCGTGGACTTTGAGGGCAGTGGGGGACAGGGGGTGTAACGCTATGGTGGCGAAATAAGTTTTACCTTTGGGGGTGAGGTGTTCGGCGTAACTACACCTCGACGGCCTGCCGTACCGTGGGAATGAAATTCCCGATGGAGGGCCGTTATCTAGCATTTCGAAGAAGACCTCTTTGATATGATCCAGGACACTGGGCGTTTTTGTGTCTCTGTGCAGCTGTGAGTTGCGCATGTATCTCGGGTCTCGTAGCACCTGCCTCAGCATGACGTTTTGTCGGGTTTGGATATTATTGAGCGTAGTTGCGTAGAGCATCTAAGGTCTCATGATCAGTTTGTAAAGGTTGTGCAGTGTAGATTTCGCTTTGTTGATGGCGGTCTTTATGTGCTTAGACCAGTTTAATTGCTGGTCAGGTACCGGGCGTAATCTTTGAGGGATATCGGGGACTCACCGTTTGTAAATTCCAAGGGAGAAATCGGCGATTTGGGGCGTGACCGTGTGACGTGCACGGCCACGCTCTTGTTCGGGTTAATCGCGATGCGCCACTTGTCGGCCCATTCCTCGTAGGTATCGATGACTGATTGGAGCTTGTTCTCCATATATTCGCGAAGGTTGATCTTTGTGGATTTTCTGATGCGACCTTGGTTCATGAGAGCCGTATCGTCTGCGTATTGGGCGACCATGCAGGGGGAGAGACCCGGCATGTTGCTTACATAGATGTTGTAGTGCGTCAGGGAGAGGCATGGCCCCTGAGGAACCCCGGCTTCTACCTTTCTCACTGTGGAGAGAGCAGTATTTACTTTACAGCTGTACCACCGCTGACTCATGAAGGAGTGGATTAGTCGTACTTAGTATTTAGGGTACTCGAAAAGGATCATTTTGTAGATTAGACCTTCAAGAACACCGCAGCCGTATCCTTGTAATGAGCAAAACCATTGTTAATATACTCTGTGACTCTCACCAGCTAATGAGTGGTGGAGAGACCTTTGGGGAAGCCGAACTGATGATCCGAGACGATCTTGTTGTCCTCCGTAAAATCGCGGAGGCGTTTGAAAATTATTTTCTCGACGAGTTTACACAGTGTGCTGAGAAGACTGATGGGTCTGTAGTTCTCCGGAAAGGTAGGAGACTTCCCTTGCTTCAGGATGCTGGTTATGTTAGCCAGCCTCCAGGAGGTAGGAAAGTATCCTAACCTCATAGACGCATTCACGATATTAAGGATAGCAACTCTACCTTTTCTGCCGAGTTTACGGACGATGGCGGTGCTGATACCGTCAGGGCCCGGGGCCTTCTTTAGCTGAAGATTTTTTATGAGGTCGTCGACTTCAGTTTTGGTGGCGGGGACTATGGTCCACTGGCCATTGTCTGCTATTAGATATGAACTAACCGTGGATGTTATTTCATCCTCGAAGTCAAAATTCTCGCTAGGGTTAAGAGTGAATTGATGTTCGAGGGAGTCGGCGCATGCTTCAGCCTTCCAGCATCTGAATACGCGAGACCTCTCTCACCATGGATAGCGGCCCGACCTGGTGGTTTGCGTTTAAGAGCTTTGGTCATGCCCCAGAAGACTTTGGAGCAGGAATTGACCTCTTCGATTTTACGTTCCCAACTCTGGTTACGTAGGACGCGGAGGTTGTCTTTGACCCAAACTGCAAGGGAGTAAGCCTCCACCCTGTGCTCAGGTAGGACACACACTCGAAACGAAGCATCACAAAAACAAAAGACGTCCGAATCGCAATCACGGTGGCAGCACAGGCCCCGCCCGCACTCTCCTCTCTAGCACTTCTCCTCTGCACTGGCTTTGACAGTCCCTCATCAGTGATAGGCTTCCCCACCAATCTTTAACCTAAGCTTCACCACTTCTCATAACTTAAATATAACTTTTAACCACATAATCCTACAGCGGCGATAGCCGAGTGGGTCAAGTCTTTTGCGGTCGTGGATGTGTGCTGCTGAACAAGGTTCTTCGGTTAAGCGTGCAGTGTCCACGTACCCTAATCCGTCTTACATTTAAGGGCCCACTGAATATTTGCTCGCGACCCACCGGTGAGTCGCGACCCACAGTTTGAGAAATACTGGCCTAAAGAATTTCGTAGCCCAAACTATAGCAAACATTTCCTTTTCAATTGTTCCATAATTTAATTGTGATTCATTTAAAGTACGTGAAGCATAAGCAACAGGTAAATATTTGCCAATGGGTCTTTGAGATAATACTGCGCCTATTGCAAATTTACTAGCATCAGTAGTTAAGTTAAATGGTTTGCAAAAATCAGGATATTGTAGGATTGGTTCATTTACCAACAAATTTTTACATGTTTCAAAACATTTTATAAACTCATTATCATGAATAATTTTTTGATCTTTCTTTAAACATTTTGTCATAGGCTTAGTTATTTTTGCAAAATCTTGAATAAAACGGCGGTAATAACCTAACAACCCTAAAAATGATTTAATTTCTTTAGTAGTTTTTGGTAAGGGATATTTTTTAACAGCTTCAATTTTTGAAGGATTTGGCTTTATACCTTGAGGAGTTACTATATGACCCAAATATGCAATTTCTTTCTTAAGGAATTCAGATTTATCTAATTGTATTTTAAAATTAGTTTCTCTTAATCTTTGAAATATCTTTCGTAATCGAACTAAATGTTCTTGAAATGAAGCTGAAAATATAATAATGTCATCGAGATAAGTTAAACAAAATTCATTTTGATATCCTCTCTTTTTTACGTTTATATTTTGTAATAATGTATTATCTAGTAATGTTTAATTTCTTACTTCTAAGTAACTAATTTGTTTAAATAATTAGCTTAAGTTTATATATTAAAATATGTTAATTTAGTTAAGTTGTCCGGTAAATGGTTTATGTACTGTTGGACGTTAATAAATAAATAAATAAATAAATAAATAAATAAAATATTATCCATCACTCGTTGGAATGTAGCGGGTGCATTTTTTAACCCGAATGGCATTCGTGTATATTCATAATGACCATTTTCTACTGTAAAGGCTGTCTTTTCTATGTCATCTCGAAACATTTCAATTTGGTGAAATCCATTTGCTAAGTCTAATGTTGTAGAATAATTACATTTACCCAATTTATCTAAAACATCTGTAATATTAGGTAATGGATACCTATCAGTAATAGTTTTTTCATTAAGTTTCCTATAACCTACAACAATTCTCCACTTTTGTTTATTTGAATTATCCATTTTCTTGGGTACAACCCAAATTGGAGACGACCATGGTGAATCACTGGGCCTGATTATATTTTGCTCTAGCATATTATTGACTTGTTTTTCTACTTCATTTTTATGAATAAAAGGATATCTATATGATTTTGTGTAAATAGGTTCTTCATCTTTAGTTATAATTTTGTGTTTTATTTGGTTTGTAAAAGTTAATTTTTTATTTCCATCATAAAATATGTCAGAATATTCTATACAGAGTTTTTGAATTTGTTCTTGTTCCTCACTATTTAAATGATTAGTTTTAATTTTTTTTAAATCCAATTTATATGGATTTATATATATATTGAAAGTATTTATTTTATTTACAATATGAACATATATTTTTATATTAGTATTTTGAAATATATACATTATCATTTTTCTTATTACAGAATAATTCAACTTGTCTAATCCACATCCTGTCTTAGGTACTGATAGTTGATTAATTTTCTTATTTATACAAAACTGTTTTAAATTTATTAATGTTTTAAACATATCTTCATATGTTGGTTTTTCATAAAATTTATTCTTTGTTATTAAATATATAATAAATATATTATATTATTATTTCTTAAAAAAACAAACTCTATGTTTTGTGGGTTTTTGTGTGATTAATGTTCTTACATTTTTAAACTTTGCTCTAAATACTTTGGTAATACCTTTTTTCATTTTTAAATCTGCACTCACACAATGAGCAAGAGAATATTTAGAATTAAAAAGGTTATCATTTACTTCTATTATAGTTTCATTATTTATTTTATTTTCTCGTGATAATTTAAGAAATGTTTTATAATTATTTTGTCGTTGAGTTCAAGTTTACCTACAGGAGCATCATTTTGTTCAATATTACTCGAGAGTTCATTTATTGCTACAGGAGTAATTTGTTTATTTTTAACATTTCTGTTTTGAATATATTGTTGATTATCTCTCAAGAATTGTTTAGTTACAGGAGTGATATCAATATTCTTATTATAAATATTATTATCATTAATATTATGAATATTTTTATTATTAATATTATGGTTATTATTATTATTATTTACTGAATATAAGTCAAAATTATTATTATTAAACTTAATGGTTTTAATAGGTTCTAAAACTTTAAAATCCTTAGGTTCTACATTCTTATTTAATATTTCTACGAAAGCAAAATTATTTCTAGCTAAAGTTAAAGTTTCTGGTATTTCAATATGATTAATATTGTAATGTGGAATAATTACTTCTCCATTACAAACATCTACAGGCACTTGAGTTATATGTTTTGTATGCGAATCTAAATGTAGAGTGTGTATTGGTTCCTTTGATTTATTTTGATATTTTAATTTAATTTTTGTTTGGGGAGTCTTTAAAAATGATTCGGAGAAATCTAGCTGTGCTTTTAAAATATTTAATAAATCCATGCCAATAAGGCCATCGAATTCATTATGAAAATTTAACAGATAAAATTTTGCTAAACTATTTGGAAGATTAAATTCTGAAGGAATAGGTATAATTACTATATTTGTATAATTAGAACTTTGAAATACTGTTGTAACAACAAATTTTTCTTCGGTTATATTTTGTTTAAAATATTTTTTAGCAATTTCGGGACTCATAAAAGATTTTGTAGAACCTGAATCAATTAAAAATTTTAAGGGAAAGCTATTTTTATGAAATTTAATTTCTATATATGGTAGACCTTCATTTCCTAATGTATGATTTTTTATGTAAGCGATTGTTTGAGGCTGGCTGAATAAAAATTTAGATCATACTCAGCATTTCAATTACTGGAAGTACTTGGTTGATTTTCATAATATTGGTTTTCTTGATTTATTTCAGTATTAAATAATTCTTCAGCATAATAATTTGGTTTAGATTTAAAATTTGGATTATTATTAAATCTACGATTTTTTTTTTTTTGACTTAGGCTTTCGCCATTCAGTCACACACGGCTGTATTTGTATTTTTGTTTTTGTATGAATAATGAACGTAAATGAACAAATGAATAATGTAAGACGTATACAACAACCACGGACCCAAGCGGATACTTCTCGGTCGCCGAAAAATCTTCCGCCTGGGATGGGAATCGAACCCACACGGCCGCGGTGCAGCCGGCACAAGCGCTCGCCTCTACCCACTACACCAACGGGCCGCCCCATCTACGATTTTGATTAAAAGTATTTCGTGTATTAGTACTCATTGGTGTGGGTTGAAAATTTGAAGTTTGACCTTTTGGTTTCCAAACATTTTGCGGTTTTGGTTTTTTAAATACTTGTTCATTCGTAAAGAATTTCTGTTGTACAGGTCTTGTTTGTAATTGAATTGGTTGATTTGGAAAATATGTTCTTGGTAAATAATTTTGTTGATTAAATGTATTTTGATTATTTGTGGGAAATCTATTAAATTGATTATTATACCTCGGATAATTTCTGGGAATAAAATTTTGAGAATTATAATTATTAGATTTTAAATTATTATTATTATTATTATTTGTTTGTTTCGGAATTTGTTTATTTTGATTTTGAAGGTAATAAATATTTTCTTCTTGATTTACAAATTGTAATGCTTCCGCTAAATCAATGGGACGCATAGCACGAATTGTTGTGCCTAGAGGATCTTTTAGTCCTGCTAAAAATGTTTTTAACGTTAAATCTTTATATAAATTCCTTTTAAGATCCCTATTATTGGCGAGTGGTTCATGGACATTAACATAAGAACAGATAATATTCAACATGTGTAAGCATTTTTCATAAAATTGTGTAGGTGTTTCGTTCGGCTTTTGTCTGAGACTAATTAAATCACGATTAAAACATGCTTCATCTCTTGGATCCGAAAAATTTCTAATTAAAATATTTTTTAAATCATTCCAGTCATTAATAGTATTTACATTAGCTACTAAACGTGCTCTTCCTGTTAATTTATTTATTAAAGTATTTATAATATAATGATTTTAAAAAATAGGTTGTGCATTATAAAATGAATCTACGATTGTTTGTGAGACTTGGATAAAGTGATCAAGTTCGTCAGAACTTCCATTAAATTCTGGAACACATTTTAAATATTCTGGATTAAACGCCATTTTGTCGTTTATATTAATATTATTTATTAAATTCAATAATTCTTCCTCAAATTCTATATTTATGTTACTTGTATACGAATCTGGGGATTGGGGAATAGAATTTAAACTATTTGTAGAAACACTTGATATAAATTATATGTAAATAAAAAGTGCAGAAACTTAAATTTAACTTACATTGACAATACTAGTGCTATCTTCATTCCTGATGAATGTTGAAGTAGAGTCCAAGAAGTCCAGCTTTCGGCTGCTTCCCTGTGTAATTTTCTCTTCTGATCCGTTGAACGTCGAGCGACTCGACGAAATACCAGGTGTATTTAGTGATTTTTTTTACTGGATTCGGACTCTTGATCCTTGGTTCTAAGTTCACGGTTTTGACCTCAATGGAAAGTTTATTTCCTGGGTTCACTTATTTTTGTGAAAGTCCACAGATTTTGGCACTTTTACTGGGTTCACGAATTTTCGGTGAAAGTCCTCAGATTTTCGGCACTAATTTTCTCCACTGGAACTTATCCGTTTACGTTTTCCCTCGGAACGTAAAGTTTTTTAAAAACAATTTTTATTTGTTTTTAACTTTATTTTTAAATCACTAATTACAATTTAAATAATTAAAACAGGTTTTTATTCTCTAACACTCGCTCTGCGGTAATCTCTACGATTATTTACAGTTGTGTGCGGATCTCTACGGTTCCAATAATAATACGCAATGAATAAGTATTTATATGAAGATAAATGCGAACTATGAGATTTAGATAGTAAACATAACAACAGCAAGAATGCAGGCCGTATGAATTACATTGTAGCAAATATGTAACTGGCGGAGTGTTTTTGCTGGTCGGAGAATTTTTCGAACCAGACAGCGACCGTCTGGCCGAGTAGGGGATTCGGTGCGTCCTAGACAGCGGCGAGGGAATTCCACGTTCGTGTCACCGACAGAATAGTGAGGAATGGAACGCGCGCAACCGTCGCAATCCAGTATTCTCCTTCCCGGATAGATTTTCGAGAATAGAAAATTGACGCGCGTGTGGGGGAGAGAATTTGCACTACACAAATTCTGACGAGAGCCCTGGATCTTCAGATCACTTGTGATCTCACTCCTGGTTGATCCTGAATGGTATCCTGGTTCTATAGCCGTTTCCATTTGGTCGGTTCTCGGAGTCCGCGTAAGTCTCGCGTATGGACGGTTTGATAGCCACCTACACTTAGCCGTTTACCGCGTCCACGTAATTCAGTGTATGGACGGTTTTATAGCCACCTACACATTGTCGTTTACCGCGTTTACCGCGAAAATAGAGTTGTCACCCGAAAACATTTTTTACGTGCGTGATTTATTTCAAGACAGATATACAGGGTGTCCGAAAAGTATGGAATATCCCGTATAGCTCAGTAAATATCCACTTTAGAGAAAAAAGTTTCAAACAGAAGTTATTTGACACTTAGTTATCCACCACCTTGGATATATCAATTTTATTTTTTGCTATAAACAAAAGCGCAACGAATAACACTTACATTTTTTAAATGACAAGGCACATATTTTTTATACTAGTTTGATAGAGTTTTTTTTTCTATTTTTGACGGCATAAAACTTGATTACCTTTACATGAGAAAAATTTCAAGAAAAATAAGAAAATGTCTTGGATATTTATTTTCATTTCATTGATCAAATCGTACATGCAGTATTTAAAAACCGAATTTACCACTGTCAAATCATGAATTGTTTACGCTTTGAATATTTCCTGTAAGTTTAGTTTAATTACATTACTCATTTGTTAAACAATTTGATATTACAAAAAATAAATATCGAAGATATTTTCTTTTTATTGATTTTTTTTTAGATACAGGTAATCAAGTTTTATGTCGTTGAAAAGAAAAAAAAACTATCAAATGAGTGTAAAAATATGTGCCTAGTCATTTAAAAAAATGTAAGTGTTATTCGTTGCGCTTTCGTTTATAGCAAAAAATAAAATTGATATATCCAAGGTGGTGGATAACCAAGTGTCAAATAACTTCTATTTAAAACTGTTTTCTCTAAAGTGGATATTTACTGAGCTATACGGGATATTCCATACTTTTCGGACACCCTGTATATTTGAATTCGGACAAGTAAACTGTAAATTATCAGTTGTCTTTGTTCTGTTTCATTAAGGAGCCGTCATCCCTGAAAGAACGAACCAGGCTATTCAACCAGGGAGGAAGTCGTCCCCATAATAGAGGACACCAGAATTTGAATTATTATTATTTTATTTATTGTACATATTTTATTTAAATCCAGAATACACCACTATTAATTGTTGTTTGTTTATTTATTGGACGTTATTGGTTTATCTCAAGTCTAAACACGAATCCTGAACCAGCCTGAGGTGTACTGGCAACAGTATAAATTGTAAAACCATCTTTCATGTAATAATTGAGAGGTGACTTTTGAACGTCACAGGATGGTAGAGAGCCCATTGGTTTGATAACAGGACGAGGCTTGCAACTGAAGCAGCGGTGGCAACTGGCGATATGACGCCTAGTGACATTCCGTTCATTGAGGATCCAGACCGACCGACGTAGGAGGATATGAGTAGATATGGCACCTGTGTGAAGATTGCGCACATCAGAATCATCGATATCAAGGTCCATGAAAGGGTACGCTTTTGGCAGCAAGACTGGTTAATAAGCTATGTTGGAAGCGGAAAGGCGACCATCCACGCGTAGGATGCCGTCCTGGTTGAGGAAGAGCGCAAGGCGGCGTACCAAGCCAGAACGGGTAGTAGAGTTCGCCGCCTCGGTGTGCTTGGCAGCGAGTGAAGTAAGCTGCACTTGAAGTAGTACGGAATTTAAGGCAACCCGTAGCTCTTGGCCAGTCCGTGGCTTATACTGGCGATTCTGAGGTGCTGCTCTCGCATTGGTGGAGCAACGACGACAATACGCGATCATACGCTGGAAGCGAGTAAGGGTGGAGAAATGACACTCCAGACACAGAGGTGTTAGGATCGCAAGCAAACTCCGGATGGGAAGGGTGCGTTCTTCTTCCACCGCTTCCGGGACGGTTACGTGAGTAAGGCTGCTAACTGGCCACCGGTAGGGGGTTCCTGAAACCACTTAGGTCCAGTCCACCATATAGGGTGCACATGAAGCTTACCGGGGAGTAGTCGTCGGGACGCGTAGTCAGCCGGGTTATCTTCAGAGATGACAAGCTGCCACCGAGGAGGTGGTAAAATTTCATGAATTCCAGCGACTGGGTTAGTCACGAAGGTTTTCCACCGTTATGATTCTCCAGCGATCCATGACAGGGCGAAGGTGGAGTCACTGAAGGCATACTCGCGATGCACGTGGATGCTGGAGAGCTGATTAAATAGAGAGCCCATCAATTTGGCGAGAAGATGAGCACTTTTCAGTGGGGCTACCCGCAACTTCGAAGCGAGAACGGCGATATAGGGCAACCCATGATAGGGGGTGACCAGCAGGTAGACTACGACAGCGAATCCCAGTTCAGAGGCATCACAAAACCCGATAATGCTGATTTCAGTGGAGCCTGGCAATCGCTTCCAGACCTGGGTGAAGGCTTCAGGCGGCACCACATATCTGTCCAGCTTTAAGAGCCTGAACATCACAGGGCCCAGCCACCCTGGGGGATCAAAAATCTGCGCAATCCGCGACAACATCGCGCGTTTGGAAAATCAGCCATATTTGTGTTTTTTGGCCCATAACTTCTGAACAAATCTTGATAGCGTAATTTCCTAAATGAACAAAATTTAAAATTCTGCCCACAGGACAATGGTCCAGCCATCCTCAAAACCTGGCCAGAATCCCAAATGAACTTATATTCGAGCAGAAATTGGTATATTAAGATTTTTATGGTCGCTGATTATAAGTCCAGATTCAAAATTACTATAAACAAAATGGCGGATCCAATATAGCGCCAAATATGTGGAAATGATATGAAAGGTTGATAAAAATTAGTATATGGGGATTTTCGAGGTCGGAGATTACAAATATAGAGTCAAAATTATTCTGAACAAAATGGCGAATCCAATATGGCGGAAACATATGTGGAAATGATATAAAAAAATGTTGAAAATTAGTATATGGGGCTTTTCGAGGTCGTAGATTGCAAATATGAAGTCATAAATATTTTAAACAAAATGACTGATCCATTTTTCATTCAGCGCGTTTTTCAATTTTTGAAAATCTTCAAATAGCAAATAATTAAGAGTTGTGTGATATTTCATAATTTTTGGTAGGCGAAAATCTCTCAAAAATGAAATGAAATTTGTTTGGAAGAGCTTAGAAAAATATCTCAAGAAAGTACTTGGTTTTTTTTTAAATAACCTGTAATAAAGTTGTACAACAATAAAAACAAAATTGTTTTTTTTTTTTTTTATTTTCGGATGTGGTCAGAATATTTTATATTTCTTTTCAAAAAATTATTCAGTATTAAAATGTGCAAATTTTCCATCTTTTAACCAACTCTCTATCTCCTATAGTTATCGAGATAGCAATGCTAATACATTGCATTTTTAACACCCTGTACATATAATATAACAATATAGGCTTGTTAAATGTTGGTAATATTATTCAAACATCATTAAATAATCTACAAGAACAATTTAACTCGTGAACTTTTCAGCTTCCGCTGAAAAAAATCATGAAAAATGCGTCAATTTTTTCGCCTCGTTAAATAAGTAGGCACGCTTCATTTTTGTATTAATTTTTTAAGAAATGGAGCACGTATGAACAAGTCCGGCTTATGGTTTCTAACTATGTAGATTGTTACATCCCTAGGGGTTGCTTAGATTTAAGGGGTAGAGTTGCCTTCTGACACCAGGGTTAGTAGGAATCCCAGCCGACGGTGATGATGTGATGATGATTAAATAATTCTTATTATTGATCACTTTGTTCCAGTGGCACCACTTCCTTTAGTTAAACTTCACTTATTAATTGACTCGAGGGGGTTTGATTGATAACGATATTGTATCCAGGTAACTTAATAATACTTTATTTATATTCAGAATACATCAACACGGGTGCGCGTCTAAATTAATACTGAATAAGATAAGCAACGGCCAGTCCTTTTATAGGATTATGACTTGCTGAAGTCAGCATGTGATAACATAACAAAGGTTCTATTGTTTTGAGGGCACCCAACACCTCCGGGGCCAGTAAAAGATTTTTGAAATTTTTAAATTACAAAAATCTTATAAAAGGACTACCGATACAAGTTTATAAAAAGAAATTAATAATAAAGAAATAATTAATAGTAACAATAACATTAAGGTTAAAATAATGATTATAATTTAAGAACGTGTAAATAGTTTTTGGTTTTTAAGTCTTTGTGAACGACGCAGGAGCACTGATCGTCTTGGGGAGTAGTTGTTCCAGGTGGTTGGGGGTCCAGGGAGCGGTCGTAGAAGATGGACTGTCTTCCGACATCGTAGTGTATACTCGGTGGTGGATCTCGTTCCGATGGTTTGAAACATTGGTTGAAGATGGCGAAGCACGGTGAAGATCGGTCGTTTTGAGGCTTGGAAGTTAACCAGCAGTACTTCCTAGATAGATTTAGACACCCACGCCATCTTAAACATTGAAAAATTATAAACAGTAATAATATTGATAGGGCGTTTGATAGTAAGGTGGTGAACCAGTTTTCCTTTTTTATGATGAAAGGTTTGTTGACTTGTTGTAGTTCATCAAATTGGTTCAATTTATGTTGAGCGTATTTTAAGTTGATCCAGGTCCATAGTGTTAATATTGATTGGCTCGAGATTGATGACAGCCAAGGTGATATTCTTTTTTAGATGGACACAGCAGTCATCGGATGTGATGTCGGTCTCAGGAATTTCGTTCGTGACGTTGTTGGTTCCTAGGATAGTTGTGGCTTCTAAGACGTAGTGTTTAGTGAATGCCTTGCACTTGGGTTGAAGGTCGAGGATTACTATTTTTTAAATGACGATTTCTTTGGTTTTTGAGTCTTTACATAAGATCGAAATTTGGGTAGATTTTGAAGTGGTGAAGAGCCATTTGTTGTCTTGTAGACAGGAATAGCAGTAGTTCGTTTCCGTAGTTTTTTCCATAAGGTTTTGCCAATTATTTGGCTAGAACTCCTTGCATTTATTAAAGTCATTTAAAAGCACGTATATATTTCTTGTTTCGGAAATTAGGATAAAATGTTTTGAAGGTTCAATATAGGAAAATAATTGAGTATCATTTTTGTGATGAACCGGAAGAGGATATATTTTAAAAAGTTCTTGAGGGTATAAATTTGTCATTGGTATTTTAAAATTGATTGTTAGTAAATTATTTTTTTAAATTAGATTTAATTTTAATATTTAATAATAGTGGTAAACATTTGATGAAGTTAATGGTATAGGTAATGTAAATTTTGAATTGATTTTTCGTAATTCTGTAAACAATATTTTAGGGTTTAAAATGTTAAAGTCCACAATTCCATTTTGTAACAATGATAAACTAAATATATATATTTTGAAGAGTAGAATGTATTTCGTCAGTCATTTCGATTAATAATAGTATGTGTTCTGCTTAATTATATTATTACTTGCAATTTCGAATTTATTTATATTTGTATTTCGGGAATTTATTTATATTTGGTGAAATGGTTGATTGAAGTTATCAATGGTTGATGATATAATGAAACCTGTTGCTGCATAAGTGTTTCTGTTTGTTTTTGTCCATGTATTAATGAATTAATTGCGTCCATATAGAATTGGGCATCGTCGGCGTCAGTGCCGAAAAGCCATGTAAAAGCATCACCTACTCCGTTTATTATTCCTCTCTTTGTTCTTCCATCGTTTAATTCTTGTGAAATTACTTGGTAATCTTCGCGTATGTTATGTAATTTCGTTTCTATGATGTCCAATTGATGTTTACAAGCTAGTGCTGATTTTTCTGATTTAGCAATATTACATAAGGTTAATGACTTGATTTAAAAGGATGTAATTATCGATACTTTTTCGGAAAGATGTGTTAGATTATAATAAGGAAGAAGTGAAAATTCTTGATTGCATACTTGTACTTTGCCCAACGTTTGATATACTCGTAGTAACCCTGAAGAAGAATCAAATTTGTTTATCTTTATATTATTCGTGGCTAGGGCCAGGTTGAGGATCGTGATGATTGTCATGAGAGTCATTAGAGTCATTATCTTCATTACCTGTAACAACACAGGGCTTTAGAAGATTGAAATGGTAAGTTCTAATCTTATTTACTGATATACGGATCGAAGCCGTTTTATTATCGTGAATTTGGATAATTTGATAGGGTCCTAGGTAATTAGGTGGTAATTTCTTACATTGTGCTTTAGCTAATGAATTATATAGTAGGACTAGGTCACCCTCTTTAAATGAATAGGTTATATAATTATTTCTGTCAAAATATTCCTTGGATTTTCTTTTGGCTAATATTCGTTGTTCGTTTGCCGTTTCTCTAATAATTTGTAATTTATTCGTTATGTCTTTTGCCAAGTCTGTATAGTTTGGTTTAATTGTTGATTTATTCATTCAATTTGGGATTTTTGGTTTTTGTCCGAATACTAACTCGAATGGAGTTACTTTTGTGGATTTATGAATACAAGTATTATATGTGTATGTGGCATAGTTTAGGAATTCGTCCCAATTATTTGAGTCCTTATTTAAATAACATTTAAAATAGTCCTTTAATGTCAAATGGGTTCTTTCTAAAGCACCATTTGTTTGAGGATGATATGGTGAAACCAATTTGTGTTTAATAGTAAGGATTTTATTAATTTGTGTGAATAATTTTGATGTGAATTCTGTACCTTGATCGGTAAGGTTGTAGTTTGGGAAACCATATTGTGTGCAAAATTTGAGGAAATGGATTTCAACTGTTAAAGCTTCACGATTTTGTAAGGAGTATGCTTGAATGTATTTTGTTAGATCGTCTTGAATTGTAAGAATGAATCTATTTCCAGATTGTGTTTCTGGTAAGGGCCCTACAATATCTAATGCTATTTGTTCACAGAATAATTTCGAGGTTGAGGTTATCTGCATTGGACTTTTGTTTTTATGAAAGTCAGTTTTTGATCTCTGACATGTCACATTGTCACATTGTTTTATATACTCGGAAATTTCTTATTTCATATTTGTCCAGTAGTATTGAGATTTAATTTTTTCGTAGGTACGTCTTTGATGTCCTCCCACAACGAAGTCATGATTTTCTTTTATCATTATTTTGATTAATTCAGGATCAGTTAATTGCATTAGGGGTGATTCAAAAATTTTGTATTCAAAGTTCTTGAATAAAAAGTAAAGCAGGCTATAAAATGTTTCTGGTTTAATAATTTCATTATCAATTGTTATATCAGGTATAACGAACGATGATATTTTATTTATGTTTAACATTAATCTTAGATTTAGAAGTGTATTAAATAAATCTTCATAGGTTGAAGATTCGTCATGAATTTTTTTTATAAAAGACAAATATAGTTGTTGACGAGGTAAACTTTTAAGAATAATTTCGTGTAAATTTACTTCATCAGGTAGGGACGTAGGGAAATATTTGAGAACATAGTCCATATATAAATTTAAATTTAATTTATCACAAGAAATGGGGATAACTAAGTATAAGATTTTATTTAAGGCACAGGTTATTTTTTCGGGTCTTGGAATATCAAGTTCTTCTTGGTGAAACCTTTTAAATTTTTCAAGAGTTAATTCTTCTACGATTCAATCATTAATTCTACATCTACCCAATTGAGCTTATCTAATCCACAAGCATTTCATGGCATTGTTAATTTTTTACCATCAAAATGTTTTACCATCAAACTGTTTCTTTGTAATTAAATAGAATACAAGCTGGCTATTTGATTTAACATGTAAGGTCTTTCCTATTTCTGGATTTTGAATTATTTATCTATGTGATTATATTTGTCTTTAATTTGTTTCGCAATTCCTTTGCCCATTCTCACGTCTTTTGATACGCAATCAGCTATTCTCTATTCCTGTGGCATATTAAATATATTTTTATTGACATTTTTAATTTTAGGATTTTTATAAATGTGTTTATTTCTAAATAAATTCATGTATTGTTTAAAATATTCACTTGTCTTCTGTTTCTGAGATTGATCCTTAGTACTATGGTTTTCTTTTCAAACTGCTTTTTTTTATTTTGGTTTGTTTTAATGTTATTACAATTACAAACTTCAATTTCGCTATTTTGCTGTGAAAGTCTGCTTACTGCATTTGCATTTAAATTATCTTTACCTTTCTTGTGTATTATATCATAATTATAGTCTAACAATTTTAATTTACATGTAACTACTATCCTTTTCAAAAAGCGAGGCATGTCACTTTGAAGTTAAATATTTTGAAGTCGATGGGGTCGATTGTTTTGAAATTTAAACCACATAAAGATACATCATTTGTACATGTGATGTTTTTTTTTTAGAATTTTAATGTCAAAGATAATATATATTCGGCGTATGTTTACCAAAAAAAGGTAGTGTTTTTTCATGAACTTTTCAAACGGTCGAGTTTCATTACGTGTATCTCCGTTATAAAATATTTAAGATTAATGAAAAAAATAAGGTGGTTACTAGAATCTATTTCGAATGTGATGGATTAAACAAAATATGTTAAATATTTTTATTACCACAATTATAGCGTAAGAAATGAAAATCTACAATCTCAGTTATTAAAAATCGGATTAAAATGGGACTTGGCATAACGTATGTGTACATTTTATGTGATGAATAATTGAATACTATCCTTAAAAAAAGTACAGGTGAATCATTAAAATCGAAGTGTTTTTATATCGAAATCAGTTTTCAGGCCGTAGAGAGAGATGCGAGTATGCTAACTCAGCGTTCGTACGGCGACACATACGCTTACCGTTAATGCTAAGCGGCAAACCGCACTGACACGAACATTTTTATATAATTCCTTCTATATACGATTCTCAATAAGTAATGAAACGCATATGAAATATTTAATTCATTTATTTTAAAATGATTTTATTAATGTGTTCTGTTGGTGGGAATGAAAATAAAGTATATTAAATATGAATATACAAAGGCGCGCACCCAGATATTTGTCGGGGGGGGGGGGGGGGGGGGGGTTTCAAACTTGTTTTAATGTGTGTAACAAAATTCTGTCTGTCTGTTATCTTGTTTTGACAAGAGGTACTAAGAAATGTTTTGTTATGAAGGTGGGACGTAAATTATGTTTAAATGTTTCTATAAGTATTGCTCTTTTCGTTATAATTATTCAGTCGTAGACTTTTTGTTAATATACAACTATAATCGCAGAGCGAACAAATTGTTAATAATGGAAGATAAACGAAAATCACCGTTCTCAAGTAAGGAGAAAAAAATGATAGTAAATGCGCGAAAGTTTTTTGAAGAAGAGAAACGATGCGGCAAGGCAAACATTGACATTGAATCTGTCGTAAATAGAACAGCTTCGTGTTTAGCTATTTCAGTTCGTAGTGTTTGTCGTGTTACTTCTGATCAAAGAAAATTCGAAGATATACCGGGTGACCCAGCGATCTGTAAAAGCCCCATAACTTATTTGCTATTTGAGATATTGACTTCTAGTTTTCTTGAACTGGTACCCACACTTATTCTACATATTTTAAAAATATGTATGTTTTTGTACAGGGTGTCCCAATATACATAACAGAACAAAGTTATGTTTTTTTAAATGGAACACCCTATATTTTATACTTTATTTTCAATCCTCTTCAGAAGCTGATAAAAATAGTATAAGATAGTACGGGTCTATTATGGACGGTTGGTTAGTTATGGGCAAATTTGTGGCAAAAACATGTACACATTTAAAACATTGCAGAAGCGTTCCTAGCAAAGATAGCATCATTATTTATACACTAAAAAATGTCCCACGTCATAAAGACTAATACACATCGGCTTTGGTTCTCTTATATTCATAGTGCTATACAGGGTGTCAACATACGCAAAACAATGGAGAACTATTTTTTTTCAAATGGAACACCCTATATAAATTGCCACCAATCTATGGCATTTTTAATAAGCTTTCCAATGATATACAGTTTGTATAACAAAATATTAAGGATTCTTGAGATTTATCAATAAAAACATATTTGTTTTGTCACCTTCTGCTGATTTCTGGATTTTCTGCCAAAACTATGCATTTTCAGGAAAAATTATAAGAGACCAAAGTTGTAGAGCGAAAAATTTCCGATCGACATAGGTCTTTCAACTTTTAAGATAATGCGTGCATTGCCCGTCAGAGTGCGCAAAATCGTGACCGTATATGTATTTTAGCGTTTTCTTTTCAAATTTTTTATTAATAAATTGCACTATACTTTATTTTCCGCACCCTCCAGCGAAAAACGGGAAATTATAGGGAAATTAAAATGGCCCATATCGATTGAAAATGTTCCGCTCTACAACTCTTAATAGAAGCAATTTTTGCCAAAAATGCATAGTTTTCCCTAAAAATGCAAATTGAAAATGTATATATCAATTTTTGCGTTTTTCAATGGTTTTTTGCATTTTTAGCGAAAACTATGCATTTTGGGTAAAAATTGCTTCTTTTAAGAGTTGTAGAGCGGAATATTTTCAATCAATGTAGGTCATTTAAATAATTCTATAATTACCCGTTTTTCTGCTAGAGGACGTGGAAAATAAAGTATAGTGCAATTCATTAACAAAAAATTTGAGAAAAACGCTAAAATGCATATACGGTCACGATTTTGCGTACTCTGGCGGGCAATGCACGCATTTTTGGAAAAGTAGAAACACCTACATCGATCGAAAATTTTCCGCTCTACAACTTTGGTCTCTTATTATTTTTTCAGAAAATGCATAGTTTTGGCTGAAAATCCAAAAATGAGCAGGAGGTGACAAAAGAAAAATATTTTTATGGATAAATCTTAAGAATCCTTAATATTTCATTATACAAATTGTACATCATTGGAAAGCTTATTAAAAATTCCATGCATTGGTGGCAAGATATATAGGGTGTTCCATTTGAAAAAAAATAGTTATCCATTATTTTGCGTATGTTGACACCCTGTATAGCAGTATGAACAAAAAAGAACCTAAGCGGATTTGTATTATTCTTCATGATGTGGAAAATTCTTTAGTGTATAAAAAATGACGCTAGCATTGCTAGGAGCGCTTCTGCAACTTTTTCAATGTGTCCTTGTTTTTGCCACAAATTTGCCCATAACTAACCAACCGTCCATAATAGACCCATACTATCTTATACTATTTTTATCAGCTTCTCAAGAGGGTTGAAAATAAAGTATAAAATATAGGGTGTTCTATTTAAAAAAACATAACTTTGGTCTGTTATGTATATTGGGACACCCTGTACAAAAACATACATATTTTTAAAATATGTGGAATAAGTGTCGGTACCAGTTCAGGAAAACTAGAAGTTGATATCTCAAATAGCAAATAAGTTATGGGGCTTTTACAGATCCCTGGGTCACCCGGTATGTTCCCCCCGCACATCACCTGGACGCAAACCCATTGTGTTTGATGAGTTTTCGCAAGGAGTTATTAGACGTACTGTGATGAGTTTCTATTTGGAAAAGTCTTTTCCATCCGTTCAAATGGTTCATGAAAAACTGATATTGAAAACTGATATTGCCGATTTACCCAAGTTTTCATCTACCACTTTATACAGACTTTTAATTAAATTGGATTTCAAGTATATGAAACTGAATAGACGGCCAATTTTAATGAAGAGCAACACAATTTCTGCAGCACGTGGACATTTCTTAAATAAAATGAAACGATATCGAAATGATAACTGGAAAATATTTTATACGGACGAGACTTGGTGTGGAGCCAACCACTCTAAAAAATTTGGTTGGTGTGAACAGATCTTACCGGATGAAAAACGAGACAATTATAATTACTACAGAGGTACCATCCAGGAAATAAATGGATTCCGTGGTGGAATAATAACTCCATCGGGAGCTGGGAAAAGAGTAATTATTCTCCACATAGGGAGTGAAGATGGTTTTTTGGATGGATGTATGAAGTGTTTTATTGGCAACAAAAATTCTAATGACTACCACGATGAGATGAATGCCAAACATTTTCAAGAATGGTTTAGACATGTTCTGACAATTATACCAGATAATTCAGTGATCAATGATAAGTCATTGACCAAGCACCTTATCACACTATGTTGCATCCAGATTTTAGAAATCCAACAACTGCATGGAGAAAGGCAAACATAGTTGACTGGCTTATTAAAAAGAATGTACGATTGCCATCCGAATATGATTCATTTGACGAAATGTCAAGACCCGCACTGTTATAATTGGCAAAGGTGCACTATTATCCAAAAATGTATCTATTAGATAAAATAGCAGAAGAGGTTAGAGGAGAATCTGTTAAACTTATTTGGTTACCAGTAGCTCACTGTGAGTTTAATGCGATAGAGCTAATTTGGTCAATTGTTAGAAATTATGTGGCAAAAAAGAACAAAACATTTAAAATAAATGATGTTTTAAATTTATGCAATGAAGCCATGGGAAACGTCCCTGATACTTTGTGGCCCAATTGTATAAGACATACAAAGAAAATTGAAGACGATTATATAAAAAAAGATCATTTGGTTGATGTCGCAGTGGAACCATTAATTATTAATATTAGAGCGGATTAATCGACAGACAACGAAACCGGTAGTGAAAGCGGAAGTGAATCTGGGTAACTTTAATAACAATTGTGTTTCTTATATTTATGTAAAATTATATTTTTGTTCTAAATTCTTATTAATAATTTATTTTTGTCCTTGTTTTAAATTTTTATTTATTTACATTAACATTTTTTGTTTTTATCAATAAATCTATAAACTTTCGTGTGATGTTATAGCATTTACTTGTTAATAATAATAATCATCATGACATTTTTGCCAAGTTTATTTTATTTACATAATAATTTGTCTTATTCATTTCAACTTTGAATTCGTCTCTTTAATGTTTATTTTTAAAAAATATTATGAAGATAATACACGTTTATTTTAATTAAGTATTTCTTTAATCCACCATCCCATTATCGTGGTTGTAAATATAAAAATTATAAAATAAATCCAATTGTAAATAACTGCTGTCTTCCCTTTCGTTATAAACCTTTCATCATCGTCCGCATCGTAACGACGGTGAACCGAGCGGGACCCCCTCTATTCCCCACGCCTCACTTTCACCGTCATTATTTTCTATCTTTTCGAACCCTGATGAGGCTAAGTCCTACCGCCCAATCAGCCTCACCTCTTTCCTCCTCAAAATTATGGAGAAAATCGTGGACGATATTAGGTGCGGCGCCCTAAAAGCGAACCCGCTACATAGGCAACAATTTGCCTATCAACCTGGCAAATCTACTGTAGATGCCTTGCACAGCCTTACAACAGGCATAGGGGCATCGCTTCAATACAAGGAGATTGCACTAGGTATTTTCGTGGATATTGAAGGGGCGTTTGACAATACGACCTTCAAAACCGTGGAAAAGGGAGCCATCGGGAAGGGCATTGATATACCCACTATCAGATGGATAAAACCTGTACTTGAAAACCGTAAAATCACGGCAGGTATGGGGAGTGAGTCTGAAACGGTAACCACGGCGAAAGGGTGCCCGCAAGGCGGGGTTCTATCACCCTTGCTCTGGTGCATCGTGGTGGATGAGCTCCTCACGACCCTGACAGATAAGGGCTATAGTACGCAAGGCTACGCCGACGACATTGCGGTCGTCATAAGGGGTAAATACGATAGCATCGTATCGTCCCTAGCCCAAGAGGCCCTTAACACCATAACAAAATGGTGTCTGAGGGAGGGTTTCAATGTCAACCCGAACAAAACTGTGATTGTACCTTTTACTAATCGCAGGAAACTTTCAATCAAAGCTCCCAAAATAAAAGGACAAGAAATTGCGCTTTCCAACCAAGTGAAATATTTAGGCTTAGTGCTTGATAGGAAGCTTAACTGGAACGCGCATCTGGAAAAAACGACCAGCAAAGCAACGGCGGCACTCTGGATAGGCCGCCGGCTCTTTGGCAGATCATGGGGGCTGAAACCTAAAATGATACACTGGTTGTACATCATGGTGGTCAGACCCACTATCACAAATGGCTCACTAATATGGTGGACCAAAATAAAACAAGTAACGGCACAAAAGAAGCTCCAAGTTCTTCAAAGACTGGCCTGCCTTGGCATCACGGGAGCTGCGCATAACACTCCTTCTGCAGCAATGGAAGCTTTACTAGACCTACTTCCTTTGCACGAACAAATCAGAAAGGAAGGTCTAATGAGTGCACTGAGACTAAACTGGACCAGTACAGGCCACAGAACCGGACACTCAGAAATTCTGGACCTCGTCACAAGCGAGTTCATACAAACACCATCGGATATAATGCCGATCAATTATGACTTCGAATCAAGATTTGATGTGACTATTGATAGTCGCCAAAACAGTCTGAAACGAGTCACAGAACTAAAACATAACTCTGTACTCTGTTACACAGATGCATCGAAGACAGAGGTGGGCACCGGCATAGGCATATATGGGCCTAAGCATAGGGAATCAGTTCCCCTCGGACATGGCCCTTCTGTCCTACAGGCTGAAATAATAGCTTTAGAAAGATGTGCTCAGGTGTGCACAAAAAAGGGCTACAAAGGGGCACGCATATATCTAATCACGGATAGCCAGGCTGCCCCAAAGAGCCTTAAAGCGTACAGCTTTAACTCCAAGACTACTTGGAACTGTAAACAGGCTCTGAACCAACTGGCAAAGGGCAACAAGCTCACCCTAATGTGGGTACCCATCCACGCAAGCATAAAAGGCAATGAGCATGCCGATATACTTGCTAAGGAAGGAGCCTCAACTACCATCATTGGACCAAAACCGACCTGTGGGCTACCGAAAGCACATAAAAAAGGCGTGATCCAAGAATGGGAAAAAAAGTGCAAAATTGACTATTGGAAAAATGCACCAGGTCAAAAGCATTCCAAAATGTTTATTGACTTCTCGCCAAATAGAGCCAAACAGCTCTTACGCCTCACTAAAACCGAGATCAGACTAATCACCGGTCTCCTCACAGGACACTGCCCATGGTATTCACCATCTTCACAATATGGGCAAAGTGGATGACACCACATGCAGATTATGTGAATCGGCAGAAGAAACGGCCGAACACATATTATGCGAGTGTGTAGCTCTAGCTACCACCAGGCAGGCCCAAACCGAAGGTATGGCGGTAACGCCAGAACGGATCAGGGCATTACCTCCCAGAAAGTTAATTGACCTTGTCAGGGAAATTGAATTTCTGGGAATCAAATAGCAGTAGGGTACTAGTACAAAAGATCTAAACAGGTCGCAGTGCTGTAAGGCTCACCACAGCCAATCGACCCCGTCTAATCTAAATCTAAATCTAATCTCTTCGAACAATTTTTAATCCACTAAAAATCGAATATTTGATGTCTTCATAATTTGTTTTTTCCGCTACCGACAACGTAACTAAGCATTGCATCCATAGTTACAGGTACCGTAAGTGGCTGATATCATTCGTGGTGTTTGTTGTCCTTGACGACGGAACTTAATTTTTTACTTACGGACCTAGGAACATAATAAACAGAAACGTAACGCTCCAACATATAGGCGAGCAACACATTTTCGTCTATACCTATAGCATCGCCATCCTTTTTACATAACCATTGCTTAAAAGAGTCGTAACAGGATACATACCTTTTTCGATTTTGTCGATAACAGATACTAACACGCAATATACGCAGATTCGTTTGCATCCATGCCCGCAAAAACTGTCACTGGATTGACACAAACAAACAAAATTCGACATTGTTTTCTCGGTTGCTGGGTTGCCAAAGGACGCATAGGTGACTATAAAAATTTTAATCCCAAATGTTACAAGTTGTATTTTAGAATATTTTCTGATCTTTTTTAAGTATTATATTTCCGGTAGCGGAAAAAAATTAATAAGCAACACAGAACGTAAGGACAATTAACATTTTCGGCAGGCGATGAGCCTCGGCTCCGCCTCAGCTCGTATTCGCCTACCTCAAATGTTAATACGTCCTTACGTTCCTTGTTGCTTAAATAACTATTATACATTTCGCAATATAATTGTGTAATATATAATATCTGTTATTTGTATGTAAATTGATTGTAAAATAACCGAGAACGTAGGTGTCGACTTTTTTTAAAATCGGGGAATAAAGGGTGGACACATTTAATTGTTATTTGCGTCGTTATATAAAAATAAGTCTGATCTATTACATGTATTTTTTTCAATTTCTTATATGTAGCCAATCAATTTATATAAAATGTTAAAGTTGATCTTAGTAAAAATCCACAAAAATGTAGGTACCTTTTTAAACATTTTTATTAATATCTCAGTAAATAAATGTGATAAAAATTTGATTTCTCAAAATAAATGAAGAACATTCCAAGGAAAGTTGATTTTTACTGCCAACGTGCCAACCGTCCGATCGTATCGTAGTTATCGGGAGACAGAGTTTTTAATTACAAATACACATCAAGTAACATTGATATTAATTTAATGTGTTTCCTATAGCTGTAGTGTAATTTGTTTAGTGAAGTCATTCAAATACGTTACTTGTAAGTACTTAACTTGTAATTTTAACGTGTTTCTCTCATACATAACCTCTACCTGTACCGCCGCTACGGCCGTATCCAACGGGAAGCAATTCTTATTGCTCTTTATTTTCCCATCTCTCCGTGGCCTAATCTTAACTGTGTCGTGTTGTTATAAGTCAGCACTAAGGGCCCAGTGTTGTGAAGAGGGTGTCCCTTGTCTATTCCTCTTATCGACTTAACCTTTGTTTTATCCTCTGTAGACAGTATAATATATTAAAATAATATTATTATTTTAACTATGATGTGCTATAGATGCAAAACTACTGTAACTACTGGTGTTAAATGCCTAACTTGCAATGGCTTAATGCACCGTAGTTGTATCAAGCGCTATAAAGGATTTACTAATTATATATCCGATATTGCAACTGTTTCTTCATGTCCGTCTTGTAATGTATCCGAGCCGAACGATAGTCCATCCATTACTGAGCTAGCCAGCCCCACTCCAGAAGTGGATGCGCGTGATGGTGAATGCGCAAGCCAATACAAATCTCCAGAATGCTGCGCACTTGGTTCGGAGTTACGCGCTCTTAGACAAGAGTTGCAGAATCTAAAGCAGGAAATTATCACCCTTAAATCAGCGTCCTCTACATCACATATTTCTCGGCAAATTACTGAAGAGAATAAAATGTTGCGGTCGGATATTGATGCTTTACTTAGAAGTTATTTTAATCAATGTCCTAAACCATTGAATGATCTTGAAAAGATACTTCCTTCGCACTCCAATAGTAATACTAAAAATATTAACTGTAGTGAAAAAGCAATAACACTAAATTGTCCGAGTATAATGATCGATGATGCATCAACCACCTCTGCAATTGCTGAACCACTAATCAATTCTCAAATTGCTGAATCTGTCACTAAGAAAATCCAGGAACCCATTTCGAAATCCAAAAAACTCCATTCTGGGAAGGTCATCCGCGGGACTGCAGAAAACATAGGCATCCAATCAGCCCAACGACGCACATTATACCACATTAATAATTGTGCGCCTTGTACCACTGTGGAGGATATCTGGAAGTTTTTGGAGAGTAGCATGGGAGTAAGCGACGCTACCTGTATACCACTTACCAAAAACGAAGTCTATACCTCTTTTAAAGTGGGCATAGTTACGACTGACACTGATGGCATCTCATCTGCCGAAAAATGGCCGAGAGGTGTATCAATACGTATTTTTATTAATCGACGGCGTAAAGATAAATCCTCAAAATCAATTAACGATGATACTACTAGTCGTTCTACTTTTTTACATCATGCGAGTACCAATCCTGTCCAAATGAACTAACGTCAGATGTCGGTACTCAGCCTCTATATCGGTCTTCATCATCTGTGCATCCGCCTAGTGAATTCTTCTGTTTAATGAACTTACGTTTGTATTATCAAAACGTACGTGGACTACGCTCCAAATTGTTCTTATTAAATACAGCCTTACCTCTGATGGAGCATGGCGTTTTCATCCTCAGCGAAACATGGCTCATTAACTCAATTTCCAATTCTGAATTAGGTTTTAATAATTTCAAAGTCTATCGATGTGATCGCAACTGTGCTGCAACGTCAAAATCGCGTGGTGGTGGAGTCCTTATTGCCGTGTCAAATACATATTCATCATATGAAGTTTTTAGCTATAGCTCTCTTCACGAAGAGTTGTATGTTTGTGTTCACATCGGTAGTAGTAAAATCATCCTTGGGGCTGTTTATATGCCACCAAATTCCGACTACTCCATTTATCAGATTCACTGTGAGTCCGTAGAGTCAATTTCTAATTCTAATACACTATACATGTTTGGTGACTACAACTTGCCCTCTGCTTCATGGATTAACGATGAATATGGTGTTAGAACAGAATCTCCATGTCCGAAAATAACCTTAGTATCTAATACGTTTGGCTATACTAATTCACACCAATTAAATACTGTACTTAATATTAACTCTGTTATGTTAGATCTTGTCTTTGCGCCATCCGAATTTTCGGCTCACATGAACCTCTCCGAGTCGTTATCTCCAATTTTACCATGTGATGCTCACCACCCTCCCTTAGATTTAAGCTTAGAGTTTGAAATTCCATCTGAGAACACATGGCACGACAAGGAAGAAGAACTTGTTTACGATTTTAAGCGAGCGGATTATACATCTCTGAATGACGCTCTTCTCAATATAAGATGGGATGCTTTATTCGAAGGGCGTAATATTAATGACGCCTGTTATCAATTCTACGCTACTATATCTCGTTTATTAGATCTCTACATCCCAAAAGTAAGCACGGCCCGCAAGAAAATCTCCAATTTTCCCAAATGGTTTAGTAAAGAACTTAAACAGCTGGTTTTCTTGAAGAAAAAATTACATAAAACTTACATGTTATCTCGTTCTCCTTCAGATTATATGAAGTTCAGTAGTACACGCGATAAATGCAAAACATTAGCAAACGATTGTTATTCAAAACATATCCAAGCAGTCGAAAGTTCCATTAAACACAATCCAAAATCTTTTTGGGGCTTCGTTAAGTCTAAGCGTACATGTAATCAAATACCGACGACTTTCGTACAGGGCGACACATTGATCACTGACACCGAAGACATAGTGGGTAATTTTGCTCAATTTTTTGGATCTGTTTACCGCCCATCAAGCATATCAAGCCAAACATATCGTAACTCAAATTCAGTAATTGTTGACACTCACATAAACGAGAACAGCCCGCCTGTTTTAAAAATATCGGATGTATTAAACGAACTCCAGTTATTAAAATCCAATAACTCACCTGGACCTGATGGTTTGCCAGCATCATTTCTAAAGAACTGTGCATTTGCACTTAGTCGTCCTCTCTGGCTCTTATATAATCTGTCCCTTGTTACAGGTATATTCCCCGATTGTTGGAAGAGTGCTTATATTACACCAATATATAAATCCGGCAACCAAAAACAAGTTCAAAATTATAGGCCCATATCCCTGTTATCGGTGGTGCCCAAGATTTTTGAAAAATTGCTTACCATACACCTAACAGCTATTTTACAATCTTCGATCTCCATGTGCCAACATGGCTTCAGAGCTGGTAAATCGACATCAACTAACCTCTTAGTTTACGAATCTTATATTATTGATGCTTTCGCGGAGAGAAGTCAGGTGGATTCTATCTACACTGACTTCTCGAAAGCATTTGATACTGTTGATCACACAATTTTAATGAATAAATTAAGTAATTTTGGTGTTAATGGTACTCTTTTGCAATGGGTCAAATCATATTTATCTGGTCGAACTCAATATGTTCGAATAGGTCAATGTGTGTCTCGACCAATTAATGTAACTTCTGGTGTTCCTCAAGGATCCCACCTAGGACCCCTGTTATTTAACATTTTTATTAATGATGCTGTACGCTGCTTTCCGAATGCTAAATGTTTACTATTTGCTGCTGACGACATGAAAATATTCATGAAAGTTCGAACATTGGATGATGCAATGTTGCTTCAAAACGACTTGCAATCGTTTGGTGAATGGTGCCGTGATAACAAGCTTTCACTTAATCTTAAAAAATGCAATATAATTACCTTCTCCAGATGTTTGTCCACCGTGTTGTATGGGTACTCCTTACTAGGTGAACCCTTATCACGAGTGGATTGTATAAAGGATCTGGGTATTGCATTCAGTTCGAATTTAAGTTTCACCACTCATGTATCCAACATATTTGCTAAATCGTACCAGCTTTTGGGCTTCATTAAACGTCACGCGAAAGATTTTCGTGATCATCGCACATTAATCCTTCTTTTTAATGCCCTAGTTCGCCCTCATCTAGAATATTGTTCTAGTGTATGGTCTCCGTACACCACTTTAGATAAGGAAAAGCTAGAACAAGTTCAAAAAAAGTTTGTACGATTCTTAGCGTTTAAATGTAACGTAGTTGGCAGTTACACTGACTTACTATCAATTTTTAATATTGTAAATCTTGATACAAGACGGTTCAATTCTGACGTGGTACTTGTTTTTAAACTGCTTCGTGGTATCGTGGACTGTCCTGACCTGCTCAGTTTGATAGGTATTCATGTTCCTTCTCGTGCTCTGCGTACTAATGCCCCCTTCCATATTCCGTTTAATCGGATGGATTACGCCCAACAATCTGCGGCTACACGGGTCCTAAGACACGCCAACCGTACCGACCCAAAATTTGATTTTTTGCGGGATCGCTTAAAGTTTTACGTCGGGTACTTTCTTAATATTTTAATCTGTTGTAATGTCTTGAACTGTTTATACATTTTAATCTGTCTTGTCATGTCTTAAACTGTATATATATATATATATATATATATATATATATATATATATATATATATACCGGGTGTGGAACTTAAGACGCCTCGGACCATAGCTCCTTTACGATAAAAGCTATCGAAAAAAATCTAAGAACAAAGTGGTGCATAGTTACCGTCGCTATGTTTTAAAAATATTTCTAATCATCAGTGGCGTGCCGTACTCCAGTGGCGTACCAAACTTATGTTTTTTTAAATGGAATGCCCTATTTTTTATTGCAGATTTGGAAAGTGCTCGACGAGTACTTATTTTTTTATCTAACATGTTATACCCTTCACTTTAGCGGTTTCGCTGTTATAACCCCTTCTTTCAAAATTGCGCCCCATTTTTGAGATTTTTTTGTAGAGAAACTACATGACGCCGGCGCCTAAATTTTGAATTGAGGTACAGGTTAAGACCTCGTATACCTTCACATAATTTTTTTTCGGGTAATTTATGGAAAAAAAATAATTTTTGATTGATCTTCGTATGTTGTAATTTTTTCCGAAAATTTCAAATGGCACCCCCCTAAAAAAATTACGGCGTTGTACAGCCAAAACTCTAAATTTTTCATTGGTGTAAAAAAAATTACACATTGCATAACAAAATTTCGGAGAAAAAAGGAATTTCATCGCAAATGTCGGGAAACGTTTTCCGTTCCCAAGTGTGCCATGAGAAAACAAAAGATTGGTAATTGTCAAAGTACCAAAACAAATACACAAATACGGTCAACATAATAGTATGTACCTATTTATTCAACATGATATGAAAACTGCAGATAAAGAAAATTTAACAACTTAAACTAAATGTTCGAAATGACGACCTTCCTGCTGGAGGCATAACCGCAACTTCTGGTGATATACCGCAGTTCATTATTTTCGGTAATAACTGCCTTCTTTCTAACTCTCCTTGGCCGTTTCACACTTCCCGTAGTAGTAAATCTCTCCAACACTTTTTGAAACGCACGTTCATTTGGATGTGCCCTGTGCGGATATCTCGCAGCGTACACTCGTGATGCCAAGAAACAATTCTTGTTACATTCTCCAAGAATAAATATCATGTCAACCATTTCCTCTTGAGTTCGGAACATTTTTAGAACGTTTATCAAAAATGAGTTATGGCTGCTACTGGCGTCTAATAATTTACTTTGACAATTACCAATCTTTTGTTTTCTCATGGCACACTTGGGAACGGAAAACGTTTCCCGACATTTGCGATGAAATTCCTTTTTTCTCCGAAATTTTGTTATGCAATGTGTAATTTTTTTTACACCAATGAAAAATTTAGAGTTTTGGCTGTACAACGCCGTAATTTTTTTAGGGGGGTGCCATTTGAAATTTTCGGAAAAAATGACAACATGCGAAGATCAATCAAAAATTATTTTTTTGCCATAAATTACCCGAAAAAAAATTATGTGAAGGTATACGAGGTCTTAACCTGTACCTCAATTCAAAATTTAGGCGCCGGCGTCAATTAGTTTCTCTACAAAAAAATCTCAAAAATGGGGCGCAATTTTGAAAGAAGGGGTTATAACAGCGAAACCGCTAAAGTGAAGGGTATAACATGTAAGATAAAAAAATAAGTACTCGTCGAGCACTTTCCAAATCTGCAATAAAAAATAGGGCATTCCATTTAAAAAAACATAAGTTTGGTACGCCACTGGAGTACGGCACGCCACTGATGATTAGAAATATTTTTAAAACATAGCGACGGTAACTATGCACCACTTTGTTCTTAGATTTTTTTCGATAGCTTTTATCGTAAAGGAGCTATGGTGCGAGGCGTCTTAAGTGCCACACCCGGTATATACCGGTATATACCGGGTGTGGCACTTAAGACGCCTCGGACCATAGCTCCTTTACGATAAAAGCTATCGAAAAAAATCTAAGAACAAAGTGGTGCATAGTTACCGTCGCTATCTTTCAAAAATATTTTTAATCATCAGTGGCGTGCCGTACTCCAGTGGCGTACCAAACTTATGTTTTTTTAAATGGAATGCCCTATTTTTTATTGCAGATTTGGAAAGTGCTCGACGAGTACTTATTTTTTTATCTAACATGTTATACCCTTCACTTTAGCGGTTTCGCTGTTATAACCCCTTCTTTCAAAATTGCGCCCCATTTTTGAGATTTTTTTGTAGAGAAACTAATTGACGCCGGCGCCTAAATTGAGGTACAGGTTAAGACCTCGTATACCTTCACATAATTTTTTTTCGGGTAATTTATGGAAAAAAAATAATTTTTGGTTGATCTTCGCATGTTGTCATTTTTTCCGAAAATTTCAAATGGCACCCCCCTAAAAAAATTACGGCGTTGTACAGCCAAAACTCTAAATTTTTCATTGGTGTAAAAAAAAAACAGATTGCATAACAAAATTTCGGAGAAAAAAGGAATTTCATCGCAAATGTCGGGAAACGTTTTCCATTCCCAAGTGTGCCATGAGAAAACAAATACACAAATACGGTCAACATAATAGTATGTACCTATTTATTCAACATGATATGAAAAATGCAGATAAAGAAAACTAAATGTTCGAAATGACGACCTTCCTGCTAGAGGCATAACCGCAACTTCGACTTACTGGCTCTAGACACTGCCCTAAGGACTTCTGGTGATATACCGCGGAAAGCCGCGCGGATTCTCTCCCTCATATCCTCGACAGTAGTTGGTACCGTCCTGTAAACCTTGTCTTTGATATGGCCCCAAAGGAAGAAGTCAAGGTGTGAGGTCTGGTGATCTTGGCGGCCACCTCACAGGACCCCCACGACCAATCCAGGAGTCCGGAAACGTTTCATCGAGAAATTCCCGAACGACACAGCTATTATATGCAGGAGCTCCATCGTGCTGGAAAACTATCTGTCGAAGAGAGGCTAGAGGGACATTTTCCAAGAGATCATCCAAGTCGTCGCGAAGGAACCTCAAATAACTGTTGCCGTTCAGGTGCCCCTCGATGAAATAAGGACCCAAAAGGTGTTCTCCAAGTATGCCTCCCCAAACATTCAACGATTATCTTTGCTGGTGGTTTATCATTCGCATGGCTTGTGGGTTTTCATCGGCGTAATAATGGTAGTTGTGGCGATTGACATGCCCATTTCTATGGAATGTTGCTTCATCAGAAAATAATACGCGCATAAGAAATGATTGCTCCTGCTCAATTTTGTTGATAGCCCACATGCAGAAATTTTGCCTCGCATGAAAATCTTGAGGTTGCAATTCTTGGTGCAGTTGAATCTTAAATGGATGGAATTTGTACTTTTTAAGAACACGATGTACGGATCGCGTTGAAATATCGTGATTCCTACTAATATCACGGATACTGGTATGAGGATCTTCAATAACTGCCTCCAGAACCTGCAGTTCATTATTTTCGGTAATAACTGCCTTCTTTCTAACTCTCCTTGGCCGTTTCACACTTCCCGTAGTAGTAAATCTCTCCAACACTTTTTGAAACGCACGTTCATTTGGATGTGCCCTGTGCGGATATCTCGCAGCGTACACTCGTGATGCCAAGAAACAATTCTTGTTACATTCTCCAAGAATAAATATCATGTCAACCATTTCCTCTTGAGTTCGGAACATTTTTAGAACGTTTATCAAAAATGACTTATGGCTGCTACTGACGTCTAATAATTTACTTTGACAATTACCAATCTTTTGTTTTCTCATGGCACACTTGGGAACGGAAAACGTTTCCCGACATTTGCGATGAAATTCCTTTTTTTCTCCGAAATTTTGTTATGCAATGTGTAATTTTTTTTACACCAATGAAAAATTTAGAGTTTTGGCTGTACAACGTCGTAATTTTTTTAGGGGGGTGCCATTTGAAATTTTCGGAAAAAATGACAACATGCGAAGATCAATCTAAAATTATTTTTTTTCCATAAATTACCCGAAAAAAAATTATGTGAAGGTATACGAGGTCTTAACCTGTACCTCAATTCAAAATTTAGGCGCCGGCGTCATTTAGTTTCTTTACAAAAAAATCTCAAAAATGGGGCGCAATTTTGAAAGAAGGGGTTATAACAGCGAAACCGCTAAAGTGAAGGGTATAACATGTTAGATAAAAAAATAAGTACTCGTCGAGCTCTTTCCAAATCTGCAATAAAAAATAGGGCATTCCATTTAAAAAAACATAAGTTTGGTACGCCACTGGAGTACGGCACGCCACTGATGATTAAAAATATTTTTGAAACATAGCGACGGTAACTATGCACCACTTTGTTCTTAGATTTTTTTCGATAGCTTTTATCGTAAAGGAGCTATGGTCCGAGGCGTCTTAAGTGCCACACCCGGTATATATATATATATATATATATATATATATATATATATATATATATATATATATATATATACCGGGTGACCCAGGGATCTGTAAAAGCACCATAACTTATTTGCTATTTGAGATATCGACTTCTAGTTTTCTTGAACTGGTACCCACACTTATTCTGCATATTTTAAAAATATGTATGTTTTTGTACAGGGTGTCCCAATATACATAACAGAACAAAGTTATGTTTTTTTAAATGGAACACCCTATATTTTATACATTATTTTCAACCCTCTTGAGAAGCTGATAAAAATAGTATAAGATAGTATGGGTCTATTATGGACGATTGGTTAGTTATGGGCAAATTTGTGACAAAAACAAGGACACATTGAAAAAATTGCAGAAGTGCTCCTAGCAAAGCTAGCCTCATTTTTTATACACTAAAGAATTTTCCACATCATGAAGAATAATACAAATCGGCTTTGGTTCTTTTTTGTTCATACTGCTATACAGGTTGTCAACATACGCAAAATATTGGATAACTATTTTTTTTCAAATGGAACACCCTATATATCTTGCCACTAATGCATGGAATTTTTAATAAGCTTTCCAATGATGTGCAATTTGTATAATGAAATATTAAGGATTCTTGAGATTTATCCATAAGAACATTTTTCTTTTGTCACCTCCTGCTCATTTTTGGATTTTCAGGCAAAACTATCCATTTTCTGAATAAGTAATAGGAGACCAAAGTTGTAGAGCGGAAAATTTTCGATCGATACAGGTCTTTCGACTTTTCCAATAATGTGTGCATTGCCCGCCAGAGTGCGCAAAATCGTGAACGTATATGCATTTTAGCGTTTTTCTCAAATTTTTTGTTAATTAATTGCACTATACTTTATTTTCCACGTCCTCTAGCAGAAAAACGGATAATTACAGAATTATTAAAATGACCTACATCAATTAAAAATATTCCGCTCTCCAACTCTTAAAAGACGCAATTTTTGCCCAAAATGCATAGTTTTCGCTAAAAATGCAAAAAACCATTAAAAACGCAAAAATTGATACATACATTTTCAATTTGCATTTTAAGGGAAAACTATGCATTTTTGGCAAAAATTGCTTCTATTAAGAGTTGTAGAGCGGAACATTTTCAATCGCTATGGGTGATTTTAATTTCCCTATAATTTCCCGTTTCTCCACCAGAGGATGCGGAAAATAAAGTATAGTGCAATTTATTAATAAAAAATTTGAAAAGAAAACGCTAAAATGCATATACGGTCCCGATTTTGCGCGCTCTGGCGGGCAATGCACGCATTATCTTAAAAGTTAAAAGACCTATATCGATCGAAAATTTTTCGCTCTACAACTTTGGTCTCTTATAATTTTTCCTGAAAATGCACAGTTTTGGCTGAAAATCCAAAAATCAGCAGAAGGTGGCAAAAGAAATATGTTTTTATTGATAAATCTCAAGAATCCTTAATATTTTGTTATACAAACTGTATATCATTGGAAAGCTTATTAAAAATTCCATAGATTGGTGGCAACTTATATAGGGTGTTCCATTTAAAAAAAATAGTTATCCAATGTTTTGCGTATGTTGACACCCTGTATAGCACTTTGAATAAAAGAGAACCAAAGCCAATGTGTATTATTCTTTATGATGTGGGAAATTTTCTAGTGTATAAATAATGATGCTATCTTTGCTAGGAACTCTTCTGCAATGTTTTCAATGTGTACATGTTTTTGACACAAATTTGCCCACAACTAACTAACCATCCATAATAGACCCATAGTTTCTTATACTATTTTTATCAGCTTCTCATTAGGGTTGAAAATAAAGTATAAAATATAGGGTGTTTTATTTAAAAAAACATAACTTTGTTCTGTATGTATATTGGGACACCCTGTACAAAAACATACACATTTTTAAAATATGTAGAATAAGTGTGGAAACCAGTTCAAAAAAACTAGAAGTCGATATCTCAAATAACAAATAAGTTATGGGGCTTTTACAGCGATCTGTAAAAGCCCTGTAAAAGCCCCATAACTTATTTGTTATTTGAGATATCGACTTCTAGTTTTCTTGAACTGGTACCCACGCTTATTCTGCATATTTTAAAAATACATATATTTTTGTACAGGGTGTCCCAATATACATAACTGAACAAAGTTATGTTTTTTTAAATGGAACACCCTATATTTTATACCTTATTTACAACCCTCTTGAGAAGCTGATAAAAATAGTATAAGATACCATGGGTCTATTATGGACGGTTAGTTAGTTATGGGCAAATTTGTGGCAAAAACATGTACACATTGAAAAAACTGCAGAAGCGCTCCTAGCAAAGCTAGCGCTATTTTTTATCCACTGAAAAATTTTCCACATCATGAAGAATAATACAAATCAGCTTTGGTTCTTTTTTGTTTATACTGCTATACAGGGTGTCAACATACGCAAAACAATGGATAACTATTTTTTTTCAAATGGAACACCCTATATACGTTGCCACCAATCTATGGCATGTTTAATAAGCTTTCTAATGATATACAGTTTGTACAACAAAATATTAAGGATTCTTGAGATTTATCCATAAAAACATTTTTCTTTTGTCACCTCCTGCTCATTTTTGAATTTTCAGCCAAAACTATGCATTTTCTGGAAAAATTATAAGAGACCAAAGTTGTAGAGCGGAAAATTTCCGATCGATGTAGGTCTTTCAACTTTTTAGATAATGCGTGCATTGCCCGCCAGAGCGCGCAAAATCGTGACCGTATATGCATTTTAGCGTTTTCTTTTCAAATTTTTCATTAATAAATTGCACTATACTTTATTTTCCGCATCCTCTAGTAGAAAAACTGGAAATTATAGAGACATTAAGATGGCCCATATTGATTGAAAATGTTCCTCTCCACAATTCTTAATAGAAGCAATTTTTGCCAAAAATGCATAGTTTTCCCTAAAAATGGAAATTAAAAATGTATAAATCAATTTTTGCGGTTTTCAATGGTTTTTTGCATTTTTAGCGAAAACTATGCATATTGGGCAAAAATTGCTTCTTTTAAGAGTTGTAGAGCGGAATATTTTAAATCGATGTAGGTCATTTAAATAATTCTATAATTATCCGTTTTTTTGCTAAAGGACGTGGAAAATAAAGTATAGTACAATTAATAACAAAAAAATTGAGAAAAACGCTAAAATGTATATACGGTCAAGATTTTGCGCACTCTGGGGGGCAATGCACGCATTATTGGAAAAGTCGAAAGACCTATATCGATCGAAAATTTTCCGCTCTACAACTGTGGTGTCCTATTATTTTTTCAGAAAATGGATAGTTTTGGCTGAAAATCCAAAAATGAGCAGGAGGTGACAAAAAAAAAAGTTTTTATGGATAAATCTCAAGAATCCTTAAAATTTTGTTGTACAAACTGTATATCATTAGAAAGCTTATTAAAAATGACATAGATTGGTGGCAACGTATATAGGGTGTTCCATTTGAAAAAAAATAGTTATCCATTGTTTTGCGTATGTTGACACCTTGTATAGCAGTATGAAGAAAACAGAATCAAAGCCGATTTGTATTATTCTTCACGATGTGGAAAATTCTTTAGTGCATAAAAAATGACGCTAGCTTTGCTAGGAGCGCTTCTGCAATTTTCTCAATGTGCCTTGTTTTTGCCACAAATTTGCCCATAACTAACCAACCGTCCATATTAGACCCATGGTATCTTATACTATTTTTATCAGCTTCTCAAGAGGGTTGAAAATAAAGTATAAAATATAGGGTGTTCCATTTAAAAAAACATAACTTTGTTCTGTTATGTATACTGGGACACCCTGTACAAAAACATATATATTTTTAAAATATGTAGAATAAGCGTGGGTACCAGTACAAGAAAACTAGAAGTCGATATCTCAAATAGCAAATAAGTTATGGGGCTTTTACAGATCGCTGGGTCACCCGGTATATATATATATATATATATATATATATATATATATATATATATATAACATTTTATTCTGTCTTGCTATGTCTAAACTGTATATATATATTTATATTTTAATCTGTCTCGTAACATCTTATATTGTATATATGTTTTATTTTATTTTATTTTATTTATTACTGTATTGAAATGGCTTCCGTTAATAAATACCAAATACCAAATACCAAATACCAAATACCGAATGTAGATACGTATTTATATATTTTCCAAGATTTTTTCTTTTGAAAATACAGCATCCGAAAATGACATGCCTCGCTTTTTGAAAAGGATAGTAGTCTACTTGACGCATCTTTGCAATTATGTAACCATAGTAGGGGTTTATGATCCGTTACGATTTTAAATTTTGTCCCATATAAATATGGTCTGAAATGTTCGACAGATTCTATGATAGCTAATAACACTTTTTCTGTTGTTGAATAATTATTTTCGGCTTTGTTTAAGGTTTTTGAAAAATATGCAATTGGTAAATCTTTACCTACTGTTCCTTATAATATAACAGCTCCTGTTGCCTTATTTGATGCATCTGTCGGTAATAGAAATGTCTCATTAAAATTTGGATATCTTAAAATAGGTTCAGTGGTTAATATATTTTTTAATTGTTCAAGCGCATCTGTATATTTTTGTGTCCATTCAAATCGCTCATTTTTCTTTAATAGATTAGTTAGTGGTTTAGCTAGTTTAGCAAAATTTGAAATGAATCGTCGATAGTATCCGACGAGTCCTAAAAATGATTTGATTTCTTTAGGTGTTTTAGGAATTGGAATGTGATTTATTGCTTGTACTTTTTCCATGTTTGGTTTAACACCTTGATCTGAAATTACATGTCCCAAATAAGCAATTTCTTTGTGCAAAAATTCGCATTTATCTGGTTGCAGTTTTAAATTATGCTCACGTAATCTTTCAAAAACTTTTTGTAAATTGGAATTATGTTCTTCTAATGTTTTACCGTAAACAACTATATCATCGATGTAAACGAAACATATCGTGCCATTTAAGCCAGATAAAACAAGGTTCATTAGCCTTTGAAATGTGGCGGGCGCATTTTTTAAGCCAAACGTCATTCGATTATATTCGAAGTACCCGTTTGGTACTGTAAAAGCAGTTTTTTTGGTTTTGCATCATCGGACATTTAGATCTGGTGGAACTCAGATGCTAGGTCTAATGTTGAAAAATATTTTGAATTATCCAATTGATCAATTGTCTCTGTAATATTTGGTAACAGGTAGGAGTCACCAATAGTCACGTCATTTAGGTTCCTGTAATCGATTACTAACCGCCATTATTTCTGACCGGTTGAATCTATTTTTTTAGGAACAATCCAGATAGGACTTGTTCATGGGGAAAATGATGGTTGTATAATATGTTGATTGAGCATGTCAGAAATTTGTCGTTCGACTTCTTTTTCATCTTTTTCATGTATTTTAGGGTACCTATATGTTTTACTATGAACTGGTGAATTTGTACTTGTATTTATATCGTGTTTTAGTGTTTTTGTGGAGGATAGAACATCTCCTTTAAAGTGAAATATATCGTTATATTTTCCGCAAATATTTATAAGGGATGGATACTCTTGATTGTTTAAATGATTTCGTCGAATGTTTTTCGATAACAGTTCTTTTCTGTTAATGTAACTTATTGTATTCGCTAACTGTTTATTTTTGTTGAATTTAATTTCGTGATTATTTATTTTTATACTGTTATTTTGGTAATTAATAATAGTCGGTTAATTCTGAAAAAAGTCCGAACCGAGTAAAACATCGTATTGGCCATTTATTGAAAGACTTTATCTATCCACTATGTAATCCTTATGTTTAATGCATAAGTGATCGATCATTAAAGTCAATTCTGTAGATCCGATAGAGGTTATTGGTTGGCTATTATTCACACCGAATATTTTTATTTTATCTTTCTTATTTACCAAAGTTTTCTTGAAATCTAGAGATTTTGAGCCACAAAGACTAATTGTCGCGCCCGTATCAATAAGAAACGTTATACTCTGGTTTCTGGAATTATTGGATACAAATGTTAGCGTTTCTAAATGATCAAATTGCGATATTATTTCGTTTTTCATGGAATTGTGAGTGGTACATTATATAAATTAACGCCTCTTATTGCTGAGTATCATCTTCCTGTTGGACGTCTTGCACAGGAAGCGCGTTGCAGTTTAAATGCAGATAGTATTCTTGATTATCAGATTGGAGAGTATTATTCACTGTGGGTTGCGATATGAATTTAATTTTTTCCTGCACTCTTGATAAGTGTGACCTGGTATTTTGTCTAGAATTTACCTTGATTATTATTTTGCATCCCTCGATAATTTCTTTGCTGTGAGAAATTTGTATTTCTTGGAGTTTGATTATATTGATTTAATGAAAAATTGTTTCTAGAATTTTGAGTATTGTTCGGGTTATTTGATTGGAAATTCCTAAAATTATTATTTGTTTTATTTATGTTGTGGCTTGGTCTTGATTGGTTATTTCTATAATTTAAAATTTTTTCTTCATGCAAAGCTAGGTTATACGCCTCATTTAATGTATTTACATCCCTAGCTCTCAACATCTGACTAATTTCGGGCTTACAATGCACAATAGATCTACGGAAGGTGGTGTCGTGAATGGCACTCTATAATCCGGGTAAATAATCTGGATTCTTACAATTTTGAATTTCTGCTTGTATGCAGGAACTTTTATAATTTTCCAACCGATTAAAAAATTGATTAATATTCTCACTTGATAGTTGCCTAATAGTTTCTAACTCCTCGTGAGCCTGAACAATATAATTGGTGTAACCGTAATACAATTTTAATTTATTTTTTAAGTCAAACCAATTATTAACATTATCCACTTCAACTTCATTGACGACATTTGTTGATAATTGTGATACTATGTAACACAGAAGAGTATCCTTTTGATTAGGCTCGGCTAAATTGAATGCAGAATTACAATCTTGTATAAACCGATTAATTTCATCCTCCATTTTTTAAGAAAATAAAGATTTTACGTTAATATCAAGTTCTGATTTCGCCATGTTTTATTTATTTAAAGTGGAACGGGAATGTCGACAAGAAATATGTGTAATATTTTTGAAATCGCGTACGTGTTCTTTATCGCATTTATTCTTGAAAGAAAATTGGAGCTACCAAAATCCTTGTTGTGTTTGGTTTTTGATGGTCCTCAAATTGCGAAATCCCACTTCTGACACCAAAATTCTGTTGCGTCTCTCGGGGTTGCTTAGATTTAAGGGGTGGAGTTGCCTTCTGACACCAGGGTGAGTAGGAATCCCAGCCGACGGTGATGATGTGATGATGATTAGATAATCCTTATTATTGATCACTTTATTCCAGTGGCACCACTTCCTTTAGTTAAACTTCACTTATTAATTTATCGACTCGAGGGGTTTTGATTGATAACGATATTGTACCAGGTAACTAATCATATTTATTTATATTCGGAATACATCAATACGGGTGGCCGTCTAAATTAATACTGAATAAGATAAGCAACGGCCAGTCCTTTTATAGGATTATGACATGCTGAAGTCAGCATGTGATAACATAACAAAGGGTCTATTGTTTAGAGGACACCCAACAATGTATTAAATATTTTTGCCCTGTCTACAAATCTGCTAAATTTCATTCAAATCGGAGGGGAACACTTAGGTTACTTTTCTTGTAAGTTTAGGTGAGGTCAGCTTTTCCTTCGTCGCCGGGGGCGCTTTAGCTGGGGAGTGTAGCATTTTAAGGTCAGAGGAGCGGTGTTCGAAGTCCCAGGCGCTGCTTGGGAGTGACAGGTCCTTGCATGCTTCATCCTGTTATAGTTTCTGGGCGAATCTGGATCCGCAAAACTCGCATAGGAACATGTTGAGAACTTCAAATAAACTGAATGATTTTATTGTTGGTGCTCTTATTTATATTGCACAGTTATGAGAGGTGGGGATATCTGCACCTAGTGAAACGTTGCGTAATTCAATATCTTGCAACGTTTTCTGTTTTGTCGGAACAAGTGTGAACAGATTTGGACAAGCCTGAGGGTCGCGGGATTGATTGAGTCATGCAATTACACAAAAAAACTTTTTGCGTAATTCGATAACTTGCAGTGTTTGCCGCATTATCCAAATCATTAATTGATTGAACTATTTTTTCAATGAAGGCACGTTTGCGTAATTTAATAGCTCGCAGCGTTTGTTATTCGCAGAAATTGAATCATGTAATCAAAATAAAGCACGTTTGCGCTAGTGACTTTATATCTATAGAGCTATTCAGCAGAGATGGCGGTCGGGGTGTCTTGTCCGTCCGAATCAAGTAATGTCCGTTGCAATTTTCCACCATAGGCGTGCGCAGAAACGCCAAATATAAAAGTAAAAGAGGAAATATCACAAATAAAAAAATATAAGTTCATACCACATAAAATTACTTGATATATAGTGGATATAATTGGCAACACGTTTTATAAAGGGATTAATATTATTCGGCCAATTTTGAACAGGAATAAATAACCGGATTAGTTGACCTAATTGTTCTTTAATAATGATATAATACTATGACCGAGAAGTAACATAAATAACCCCTGGGGCTTGTTAATGTATTTAGTATATTAGGCCGGAAGGGACGCAATTTAATCTTCGCAATGAATTATAAATTCAGAAAACCCGAGTAAATCTGGGAATTCCCTTATTAAAAATTTGCCTATTTTCCTTGTATATATACATGTTCACTTAATAATGTAATTTACATTCATTTGATAACTGCAATCAATACAACACCGAAACATTAGGACTCCGAGACGTCTTAAAATGCCGAAGTGTTTAAACTCTAAATGTGACAGTTTAGTTTTAAACTTATTATCTTGAAAAGGAGAAGGAACATGGAGGGCTAATTACAAATATTAGTCGCGTTCGAGAGAGAGAGTAGCCGAAGCTTTAAAAATAAGTTTACGATCGGTGGAGAGAACAGTTCAGCGCGGAAAATATAAAAATGGAAAAAGGAACTGCACAATTTCTCGAAGAAGAAAAAAATCAAAAACCGAAGATCTACCTGCATGTGCTCGAAGTGAAATTCGCAGTGTTATTTATAACATGTACATAAAAGAGCAACATGTTAGTGTGGCTTTAATTAATGAACAATTGACAGAAGGAGGGAATGTGCAAATTAGCAATTCCAGTCTATTGCGAGTTATGCATTCAATGGGGTAGTCTTTTAAAACTCATGACAACAGACGTGCTCTCTGCGAAAAACAGTCAGTTGTAAATGCCAGAATCAATTTTCTGCGAGAATACCACAGAAATTTAAATTCTGAGAATGCATTAAAATGTATTTTTGTGGACGAAGCGTGGATTTTTCAATACGGAGGACCAAAGAAAATTTGGCAGGATGAATCTATGAATAGCGTGAAACATTCATTTGCGTCAACTGGAAACCGCTATATGATTGTGCACGCATGTTCCTCGTCTGAGTGGGTACCAGAATGTGGATTAATTTATTGTACCACATCCAAAAGTACCGATTACCATGATAATATGAATGCTGAAGGTTTCAAAAAATGGTTTGAGAGATTATTAAAACAATTAGAAGAACCATGTTTAATAATTATCGATAATGCGAGGTACCACTCTCGAATTTTATATAAACAGCCCACAGGAAATTGGAGGAAGAATGATATAAAAAAACTGGCTGACTGGAAATAATATTGCATATTCTGATAGCGATTTAAAAACAGATTTGCTACAAACAGCCCAAATGCTAAAGCAGCCACCTGTATATGCTGTAGATGAAATGGCATTAAAGTTTGGACATAGAATATTAAGACTTCCCCCATATCACTGCCAGTTTAATCCAATAGAGCTTGCCTGGGGAACATGCATAAATTATTATGAGCATCATATAGGTTGTGAGGGATATAGTTCTGAAACAGTTTTGAAAATGTGGGAGGAGGCGCTTAAACACGTACCGAAAGAAAGCTGGAAACAATATATTAAACACACGGAAGCTGTGATATTCAATAATTGGAAGAAAGAGAAAATAATCGACAATATTCCAGAGTTTATCATACATGTAGGAGATTCAAGTGACGATAGCACTGATAATTTTGAAGAATTTGACGATAATAAATGATTAATTTATTTTTATGTATTATTATTTTATACTATTCATTTAAATAAAATGAATGTCACAAATTTGTTATGTTTTCATATTAGTTATTTCATATTTCATTTATATTATTGTAGTAGAATAAGTATTTTTAC
>OU343053.1:21355744-21390744 GCA_910593695.2 Ocypus olens | reverse complement strand
ATAAAGTAAAGATAATATAAAATAATTTTAAAAATTATTTAATTGTTAGACATTCAGCAATTGATCATAAATATAATATATTTTTATAATTTTTGTTAGCTTAGTTTTTTTTTGTTTACTCTCTTATAAGTTTAATAAATTGAATTTGAGGCTCTTATTTATAGTTATTCGGTTATTCTATTTAACATCTTCAGGGACAAATACACAATTGCATACGTTTCAAAAAATGCTTCATAAATTTTAAACGAATAGGATTTAGTATTTCCTTGTTCTTTTACTTCTTTGATTTAATCGATGTATAATTTAATTGAGCTCTTACTTTTTTAGGCAACGAGAAAACTTAAATTGTGTAATGCACAAATTTCACCAGCAGATGTTTAAAATTTTCCATTGATTGATTAGAAACAATGCGAATAATATAAATGCAGATTATACCTAAAACAATTGGACATACACATTCCGAATATCCTAATAAAAACATTAATTCGGTTTATTAAATTTTCGGCAGATTTTGTTAATCTAAAAATAATCAAAAACACACACATTTAGTGTTTATTAAAATTGTAATACTTAATTCAAATTTATTTTAGTTAAATTCACAGAAACTATAAGATAACAATTATTTCGAGAATTTTTTCTAATTTTGTATCAGTAGAATTTCTCTAAAATTAAAATTAAAAACCCTCACTTTGTGCATCAGACAAATTAAATAAGGACAAAAGGTAGTCTGAATTTATGGAGATTCAACCTATTTGTTACTCCGCAAAATTAAGTCTTACTAAGACTATAAAAAATACATCATCCTTGAAACTACTTCCCTGACGAAGGCCATGCCAGAAAGATATTTGTCTGTTATCTAAAGTTTGTGTTCATATAGGAAATACTGTTAAAGTCACAATCTTATATTGTTACACAATTTATTAGTTGTAGTAAAAGCAATAAGAAATAGCTTACATTAAGACATTTTATTTATATTAGGTACATGCCAATTCATTAGAGGAGAATATTTGACAAAGATGTGTTGAGCGTCCTACAACTTCCGCTCCAGATGGGCTTTTTCGCGGGAACTTACACCCTTTGTATAAAATAGGTCACTGATTCGAGAAGAAATAACACACATATAGAAATTATTCTTAAATAATAACATATCAGATGTCTTACTATGTTTATAATATTGGGCAAATTATTCTAAAAGTAATGAATCCATCATGTTCATCAAATTAAATTTTAAAATATAAAAAAAAAAACAAATTTGTGATTAATTTCCATTGAATCGTTTTCTGTCTAACTTTTCTCTATTACGGCACAAGAGGATGCAATTAATATTATCAAGTACAGGTTTAATATCGTAATTTGTGCATTATTAATTATTCCAAGAGAAATCACTTTACTTTTGAAAATCAAAACCAATACATATTTTATTAAATATTATATTGGTATTCATTGTTTATTTCCGGCAATTTACCTCAACAAATTATCTCAAAGATTTATAGGTCAGGTAAAAATAAGTTTACAAAATCAAACGTTACTTGAAATAGTATAATTTAGGCTATTGTTTGACCACCAATTTATAATTTAGTAAATGTTATATTCAGTTTAAAATTGTTCGAAAAACTTATTTTTTGTCGTAAGTTATTATTATTGACTGGTATTTATTTCTATATTAATATTTATAAGAAATGTATGAATAAAGTATTATTGAGAAAATGGACGTAATAAAAAATCGAAGATATATTTCTCTACCATGCGTTACAATGGCCAATGAAATTCAGTTTGAAACCGCAAAAATCTTGAAGAAAGTTATTAATTTAAATAGCAATAATAAAAATCTATTTTTAAATATGTATAGAAGTGCCTCAAATGTTTTTATCTTTCACAGATGTTAGCATTCGTCACCCCCCAAGTTTTCTACCTGTTTTCGACCGTCCCTTTAAATTTTAAAACGAATTCGTGGAATGAATGCGTCACATCCCAATATCCGGTCCAAACTAACGCACAATAGCACAAAAAAAACATTTACACATTAACAGTAAAATATCCATTTATGTAACGTAATTTAATTACAAAATCACTGAACCAATAGTAAGGAAGGGATGTAAATTTGGTATGAGAAAATATTATTTTCACCGATTAAATGTCGTTCCAAATAAAATATTTTATGAATTATATTTACCAAATCCGAAAACGATTTGTATACAAGTTCTTTGGAATTTAATAATGCATTTAGTGATGATGTTGGATATTTGCTGCCACTTATTATTTTGTTGCTATGACAACGCATTGTTTCTTTTATTTTCAAAACGAAATGACTCAAAAAATTTCTAATAATGCAATTTAAAAAAAATAGGACCAGAGAAAAATCTATGAAGAGTAAAAAGTGTATTGTTATAGCAACAAAGTAATCAACTTTAGTTCAATGCATTTTTGAATCTGGTAAATAATTTAAAAAAATTGTTATTATGCGATATACGCTACCGTTTATTTTTCGTCAAATTTACTTGAAAAATGCCTTAGAGGCGACCCTAGAAAAAATAGTATTGCATCGTAGTTAAAAATGCTCTATCTAAAAAGTAAACAACAAGGTCGGTTGTTTTTTGAAACTAATAATATTTTGCCATTCAAATAAAAAAATGAAATGAAAAAGTCCTGAAAATGTCTCTCATATAAACTTTAAAAAATTTACTAAAAATTAATTGATGTAACTTCCGGTAAAACCAAATGTGCAACTGGTTTTTGGATGACCACTAAACTCAAATTTGTCATTAGTATAACCCTACCGAATTTCAAATTGATATTTCGAATAATAACAAAACTACATGGGTGAGCCAGGTTTATGTAACAGTCGGTATGTATACATACATTTTGACAAGCAAATTTCTTTTGTGTCGTTCAATATCTGGCGTGGAATTAGCCATGGAAGTAATTGTTTATAATCTTAGTAAGATATCATTATTATTAAATTTTCTATCTAAATATACTGGGTGTAAAAAATTTCTCTATATTAAGCGAAAGCCTTCTTACTTCATAAAAATATCATTTAATTACTAAAACAAACCTAATCATCTAAAAATGTAACATTTCTATTGATAAAAAAACACTTAGATAATTAATTAGATAATTTTAAAATAACAACTTGTTATTTTTTGTGTTTTTGCCCTAAAAAACAGAATAAGTCAGAAACGGATAAATTTAGACCAATAAAAGTTATTGTTAATTGAATTAGTATTAAAAATTACGCATAAAAATGCAAAAACATACCTAGTGTTCCATTAAAAAAACATAAGTTTGTGTTGGCACTCCGTTGTGGGACCTCTGTACACATAAAAATATTTTCCGATTATAATTATCTTATTGTATATAAAACATATTTTTCTATTTTAAATATTTAAGACCAAAAAGTTACTTTGACACTTCAGTGAGACACCCCACCCCGTATATTTATTTTTGTTTGAAAATTTATTCATTTTTCACATAAGTTCTAAAATGCTAACCTCTGAAAGTCTATGGGTCCTTTAAAGTTAAACTTCAATGCTACCTAATTATAATTATTTTTGGCACTTATATCTGCTCGAATTTAAAAGCAATTTTAACGAATTTTAATAATCCAAAATCTATATTGTGTCCCATCCCTGTATATTTTACAAAATCGGAGGCAGAATTAAATTGTACGGGGATCTAAAATATTTAATACATTCCTTCTTTGGTTTCCTTAGTATTAATTATTGAAAGTATATTAGAAATAGTATTCATATTCAAATATGTTAGATAAAGTTTTTTTGAGAAAATAGACTCATATAGATGGATAATAAAAAAAAATCGAAAATATGACACTTATTTCTGGAGTATTTCTGAACACATTTATATGTCTCATTGGTTTTAATGCAAAATCAGAGTTAAATACCAAAAATTTCGAATTTTATCTATTAGTGTCTTATTTTAATTAAAACTATTCATTAGAATTGATTCAGAAGATTTACAACATTTTATATCCGAAGTTTTGAACCAATGAAACTATGTCAGCATATTATTATAAAGTAAAATTTTATTATTTAAATTGAAAATAAATCACAAAAGTACAAATATTGTTTTCTACAATCGTCAGAAAAAAAGTAAATTGACGTATCGCTAAATTCTCAATATTTAGGTATAGTATTCTAATTTTAACAAAAATATTTTTTGTATTTCGCGTTCGATGATTATTGGCGCATTCGAATGACATTCTCATGCGAAACAAAAAAAACACAAATTTTGCGCATTTACATACAAAAATAACTATTATTACGATAGAAAAAATTGTGAATGATACACGCATTAAAAGTGCCTTTATTTTTATTTTGTAGCGTTGCGGAACTGCTGGTTCGCCGTCGTTGTGCAAATTCCCCACTCACAAAATGAAGTAATTCTTTTAATGCTTGTGTCATAAATTATTTTCTGAATATGTACATCGATAATATAAAAACAAATTTTAATTAAATAACCATGCATTTAAGGGTAAAAGATGTTCAAAAGGTAGAATGCAATGAATTATTGTAGGTTGCTGGTAGCGGCAACGTTGCTTTTCACATACTGGTAGGTTATGCAATACTTGTGGCAACCCATTCTTACACACGGTATGTTTCCCTACACTTGTGGCACCCTGGATACACACTTCACGTTTCCCAATACTTGTGGCACGGTTGCCACAATTGTTTTTTTGCAATAACTTTGTTTATATGGAGGGTAAAGCAAAATGAACCACATATTCAGAAATAGCGCGGAAAAGCGCAGCGAAAGGGCAGCATCTAAACGAAAGCGCCACAATTGAGGATATTTCATGGGTTGCCACAAGCATTGCGGGACGTGTATGTGTGTGTCTGTATGTGTCTGTGTGTGTGTGTCTCTATGTGTGTGTGCGTGTGTGTATGTGTGTGTGTGTGTGTCTCTATGTGTGTGTGCGCGTGTGTGTATATGTGTGTGTGTGTGTCTGTGCGCGCTGTATCTCAAAAACTAATAGAGCAATTGGTATGAAACTTTGAACATACGTCTTATTTGATAATCCGGAGAACTGAAAAGCTTTAGGTAAAATTTCGTACACCGGAAGTGGGTGTTTACCTTAACGGTTTTTTGTTTTTTGCCAATATGTTCTTAAATATGAAAAATATCACAAAAACATTTAAACAAACTTTGAAGACAACAAAGAATGAACATCTTTCGCTTGAAAATATTTTTCATAAAATCATTGCTATTCGAGAAAAAAATTTATTAATTTTTTTCAAATTTTTGGTTTATAATTATGAAACGATAACAGTTACAGCAAATTTATGTCAATAATAATTGCAGAGAATACCAAAATTAACTACTTCTAAAGAATAAGTTTTTTTTCGAAATCTCTTTAGTTTTTGAGTAAACCGAGTTTTTGAATTTGAAGTATAATTTTTCCATCTTTCCGTCTCATAATTTTGACGTTTTAAACGTCAGTTTCATCCGAGTTTACGCAACGCTCGATGTACATTTAAAATATGATTTAAATTGAAAATAAACCATGAAAGCGTAAATATAAATGATACCATCAAGTCGGAGAAAGTAACATGAAGGCCACATCACCATTTTTTTAAATTTGACCATGTCTTCGATTCTTACGCATTCCAGGAAAAAATATTTAAACAAATTGGAGCAAAAACAGTCTTCCAATTGTTAAATAAATTCAAAAAACGAAATATAGCCTGAATATATAAATATTCAACCTGTTCGTAACTCTGCAAGCAAAATTAAGTCTTACTAAGACTATAAACAAATAACTTATTGAAACAACTACTTCCCTGGCTAGTGCCACGCCAGATATTGAATGATACAAAAGTGCGTTATTACTAGTACTAAGTACTTAGTGAAATAACATTGGTTTAAGATCCCTTATTTCTACCCACAGGACTAACTTGAAAAATAAAACTAAATTGAATTTGAAAACTTTAAATTATAAAACTGACCCTAAAATATGTAAAAATTAAGTAAATAGCCATCTGCAGACGCGTTTCGAGATTTATCTCTCATCAGTGCAGCTTCGCATTTAAATTGAATGTTAAAGAATAAAATACACTTACGTGAAGGTGACCGTGAACGTGAAGGTGTCGTAAACAAATGAGGAGATTATAGAAGGGTTGGACTGATTTTATACCTGAATTTAGGTGATTAGTGAAAGTACAGATGTGAAGAAACAAATGATCTTGTTTTCAGTTGGAAAACCGATTACTCTATTTAAATAATAAATAAAATAGAAACAACCTTACTTGTTGCAGAAAGTATTAAATAAATTCAAAAAACGAAATATAGCCTGAATATATAAATATTCAACCTGTTCGTAACTCTGCAAGCAAAATTAAGTCTTACTAAGACTATAAACAAATAACTTATCGAAACAACTACTTCCCTGGCTAGTGCTTCGCCGGATATTGAATGATACAAAATAAATTTGCGTTATTACTAGTACTAAGTACTTAGTGAAATAACATTGGTTTAAGATCCCTTATTTCTACCCACAGGACTAACTTGAAAAATAAAACTAAATTGAATTTGAAAACTTTAAATTATAAAACTGACCCTAAAATATGTAAAAATTAAGTAAATAGCCATCTTCAATTGTTGTCTAATATTGTGAATAGAACTATGAAGAATATTTATGGCCATCAAAATATTTTGTAAATGAGGTCAAACAGTAACTTTTGATTTTTTTAATTTGACCATGTCTTCGATTCTTACGCATTCCAGGAAAAAATATTTTAACAAATTGGAAGAAAAATAGTCTTCCAATTGTTATCTAATATTGTTAATAGAACTATGAAGAATATTTATGGCCATCAAAATTATTTGTACATGAGGTCAAATAGTAACTTTTGATTTTTTTTTAATTTGACTATGTCTTCGATTCTTACGCATTCCAGGAAAAAATATTTAAACAAATTGGAAGAAAAATAGTCTTCCAATTGTTGTCTAATATTGTTAATAGAACTATGAAGAATATTTATGGCCATCACAATCATTTGTAAATGAGGTCAAACAGTAGATATTATTTTTTTTAATTGACCATATCTTCGGATATTCGATTTAGGAAAAAATGGTTACACAAAAGCAGATATAAACGAAAAATTACTTGATTAATTTTCGCAATTAAATCTTCTACGGTTAGGGCCGAAAAGAAGGTTAATTAACATTTTATTGAGATTGGTAATATCTTGGGTGATGGTGGCAGTGCCGAGATTGGAGATTCGTGGCTAACTTCTCGTCGGTAGAAAGCTTCCATTGGCTCCTTTCTTGAAGCAGCAAGCAATTGGCGTGAGTCCTTGCTGCTTGTGCACCGTCTCACCTCCGCCTTGGCGATGCGATGCTTCATCGATCAGGAGTTGAAAGTTTCTTGGTCCAAGCGTCAATCCCAGAAGTGTCATCATCGATAAAATTGTGATATAGCCATCGTTGAACACACTGACTGATGTAGAAGTTATAAAGTCGATGGTATGTTTGCCACAAAATTTTGTTTTGGGAGCAATCGTTGGAGTTAAAACTTTCGTTGCTGTTTTAAACAGCCCTTCACACCGTTCCAGCAATGTCTCTGCTGAAATATCTTCATAAATCTGACAAAGGCTGAGGGTGGACATACGTCTTCGGTGTTGGATTCCTTAGCTTTCAGATACGAGCACCAAAAGCTGTCACTCCAATCATCTTGAGGATGTTTATCACTAGAAACGAAGAAATGTTGCCTAAATTGCCATTTCATTTTCTCCTTGCTGTCGGAATTTGATCGAATAGCCAGACCGTAGTAGGGTCTCCATTAAACAAGAAAAACATATTTTTTAAGTAAATGGCATTTCAAAAAGATTATTCACTATAAATTTGACATTGTTTTTAGAAATTTGATGTAATTACATATTACAATTTTGAATTTTTAAACAATAACCGTTTTGTAGTCGGGTGTTAATGACTGGGGTTCCGGAAAAAGTTCAGTTGTATGTAAAAACTGTTTATTGTCGGTTTCAACAATCTGACTTACAATTTATAATTCTGGATAACAACCAGATGAGATGCGTAAGCTAACTGCCGTTCTTCTTTCTTCGGTCGGTCGGGGCTAGCGCCCTTTTTGCCCACCACCCCCTTTTGGGATGATGAGGGCGCGCGCACTTGACGCCTTAACATGCCGCCCCGCTTGAAACGACCGACTTCCTAACTACGTACATTATAATTGAAATTCTTGAATCTTGGAGGCGTTCACTTCGTGGTACATTTTCAATTTCGATATAAAGAAAACACTTAACTTTTTTATACCACTTTTATTTTACTTTACGTGACTAGTTTCAATTACACGGTCATCATTATCAAACTGAGTACTTAAAATACGAAATACAAAGGTATATATACTAAAACTAGAATGCTTCAAAAAGAGGGGTGTACATCAGGTCAATCTGGTCGTTGAGGATGGAAATTCCCGGATTAATTTTTGCCTTGTGAATTTCAAGGGCTTCCAGTAAATCCATTGTTCTACCTTTTTCGGTGAGATGGATTACTGAAAGTACATCCTTGCCGAAATTATGGTTTGATTCTAACAGATGATTTGAAAAGGTTGAATTATTATGTTTTAAATTGTATGATCTAAGATGTTCTTTTAATCTAATTTGAAAATTACGACCTGATTGTCCTATGTACAATCCTCCACAATCTGGACATGTTAAACTGTAAATTCCTGACTTGTACATACTATTTATTGGTGTTTTTGCATTAAAAATTAAATTAGAGAGTTTGGTGTTGGATCTAAACACAATGCCAACGTCTCGTTTAAAAAAAAAAGAGAAAAAAAAATGCTACTAATAATGGCTATCCAGAATCACTTATATCCAAATTAATTAATAAATTTCAATTAAAACAAATTCAAAATTACATATATGCTACCACTCCAGCCAGAGAAAACAAATCATATAAAATATTAACTTTCTTTTGGAACAATAAGTTCAAAAATTAAAAATATTTTTAGAAAACGAAAAAGGTAGAACAATGGAAGCCCTTGAAATTCACAAGGCAAAAATGAATCCGGGAATTTCCATCCTCAACGACCAGATTGACCTGATGTACACCCCTCTTTTTGAAGCATTCTAGTTTTAGTATATATACCTTTGTATTTCGTATTTTAAGTACTCAGTTTGATAATGATTAGCGTGTAATTGAAACTAGTCACGTAAAGTAAAATAAAAGTGGTATAAAAAAGTTAAGTGTTTTCTTTATATCGAAATTATAATTGAAAATAACACACATGTTCATAATTAAATTATCAAAATAAACAGATTAATCATAGTAAAAATATATACAAATATTGAAAAATGGAATGCGATAAATAATCTAATATTTTTCAATTAATTAGCATCACTAACGACACTGATACTTTCTATCGGAAGCACACATACACGTGCCATCGCACGTTTAAACAATCCGTTACGGGTGCGCACTGTAACTGCACGCACCAATCCGTCTTTCCCGGGATGAAGTTCCTGGATTCGACCCCTCATCCAGCGCATAGGTGGTAAATTATCATCTTTAAGGATGACCAATGCTCCCACGGTGACTAGGTTCCGATCAGCATGCCGCCACTTGTTCCTGCTTTGTAATTGACACAGGTATTCAATTGACCACCTTCGCCAAAAATGTTGCTGCATGTATTGGAGATGCTGCCACCTGGATAATCTGCCAATCTTCGTCGCCATAAGTTCCTCACATGGTAGTGACATCAATGAGTCACCGATTAAAAAATGGCCAGGGGTTAGGAATGAATTGTCTGATGGGTCGGGAGAGATGGGGGTTAAGGGTCTGGAGTTCAAAATTGCCTCAATCTGCACCAATAAGGTATAAAACTCCTCGAAATTTAATTTAGTTTCACCCATGACCCTAACTAACTGAGTTTTTACCGATTTTACTGCTGCCTCCCATAAACCGCCAAAATGGGGTGAGCGTGGAGGATTGAAGTGCCAGGTAATTTGCTCTTTTGCGAGATCGCGTGTAACATAATTTTGGACATTTTCGTCCTGTAAGAATTGATATAATTCGTTAAGTTTTCGGCTTGCTCCGACAAAATTGGTCGCGTTGTCCGAGTAGATGTTTTTACATTTTCCGCGGCGTGAAACAAATCGACGCATTGCCGCAATAAAGGCATCGGTTGTTAAATTGCCGACTAATTCAATATGGATCGCCTTTGTCGCGAAGCATATGAATATAGCGGCACAAACCTTGGTAATTTTAAGTTTTCGCACTCCTTCTTTTAACAAAAAGGGCCCGCAAAAATCTATACCACAATTGGTAAATGCGCGTGCCACACACACTCGTGGAGCCGGTAAATTTCCCATCAATTGACTTTTTAAAACTGGTTTGCATTTTGTAATGTTTGGTTTTGCGCGCAGTTCATCAAGTGGTTGACATACGGAGGCGCGCGCATGAACGGGAGAATAAATGGGTAGTTGAGTTGCGATGCTGGTTTGGCATAGTTGTAAATGTATTCCCCCAGAAATAAAAGTTCAGTTAATTGTAAATATTGTTTTACTTCACCGGCCAGAGTAGAACAGTACAGTGGCGACGAGGATTCGTGAAATATATAGTGATTAGTGTTGGAGTTGGCAAAATTAATTACCGACACGTGCAAATCTCCAAAATGGCGGAGGCAAAAACTAAACCGACTATCGGAATACAAATTGAATTCGACCCGAAGCATCATGACTGGTCAATTCATAAGTGTAGAATAGACCAGTTCTTCATCGCAAATGCGATAACCGAGGAAACAATTAAACGCGCTATCGTTTTGAATAGTTTAACGCAGGACGCCTACAAACTGTTGGTGGATCTGGTAGTGCCAAACAAACCGCAGGATTGTGATTTAAACGAAATCCTGGAGTGTTTGGATGGATTTTATGAACGCAAAAAGGCGATATTTCCGGAAAGAGTAAGATTTTATGCAGCGCGGAAGATAGTAACAGAAAATCTTCAAGAATGGGCAGCCAGAGTAAAAAATTTGGCTAGCGATTGTCAATTCGGGCCATTTCTCGAAATCGCACTGCGCGATAAGTTTATCTGTGGACTCGAAGACGGGAAGGTGCGAGGAACATTGTTTACACGGGACGACACACTCACATTCAAGCAAGCCTTGGAAATCTCCCAAATTACGGAGGTAGCTCAACTAGGCTACGGATTAGTGGACCTGGAGAAGGATTGCATTAAAAAGGAGCCATTGGAGGTTCACCGACTGGGGCAGAGAAAAGCATCCTCAGCGCGGGACAGAGGCGACAATTCCAGGGCGACAACGATGAAGAGGGGAAGCGGCAGCAGCAAGATTCATCCGGAGGAGCAGCATGGATCGCGCGCAGCACGGAACGGACCGGCAACAGCGCGAGGAACGGGACGCGCATGCTTCAGGTGCGGCCGGAGCAATCACACAGCTGATTCCTGCAGATTCAAGGAATATATCTGCAACAGTTGCGGAATTCGAGGACATTTGAGTGCGGTATGTAAAAAGAACGTTAAATATTTAGGGATGCCAAATACGGAAATTTTTAATTTAAAAACCAAAAATGGGTTACCAATTTTTATGAATGTACTAGTCAATAATGTTGCTTTACGAATGGAGTTAGATTCTGGAGCAGCAGCGTCGGTTATGTCTTATAGATTATACGCGCAAAGGCTAAAGAAAAATTGTCCTTTATCAGACTCTAATTTGAATTTAATTGGTTACACAGGCGGACGGGTCTCCATTCGGGGAAAAATTTCAATAAACTTAACTTATAACGACGTAATAAAGCCATTAGATATTTATATTGTTGACGGTGGGGGACCACCCCTGCTGGGTCGAGATTTTTTAGAAAAATATAATATTGGGTTTAAAGAATTGAATTGTATTCGCGGTCAAAATCGAATGGCTGACACCGAAATGGACAGAGATTTGGTTAAACAATTTCCCAAGGTTTTCTCTGAAAAATTAGGTACATTTAAAAATTACAAACTGCATTTACAGATAAAAGAAGGCACAAAGGCAAAATTTTATAAACCAAGAGCTTTACCGTTTTCTCTTAAAGATAAGGTTGATAAGGAATTAGATCGGTTAGTTAATTTGAACATAATATCACCATTGGAAATCAGTGCATGGGGCACTCCAATAGTACCGATAGTAAAAGACGACAATACTGTGAGGCTATGCGGGGATTATAAGGTAACATTAAATCCCTATCTAGAAATTGATAGGTATCCGCTACCTCGCATAGAAGAACTTTTTGCAAAATTGGAAGGCGGCGTGCAATTTTCAAAAATTGACCTAACGCGCGCGTATCAGCAGGTCTTATTAGACGAAGAATCACGCGAATTGACTGCAATATCTACACACCGGGGTACATTCGTCTATAATAGATTACCATTTGGGGTAAGTTCAGCACCTGCGCAATTCCAGCGAATAATGGAAGGGTTATTAAGTAAATTTGAGGGAATTTGTATTTTTATGGATGATATTCTGATTACCGGAAAAACATTTAAGGAGCATTTGATGAGAGTGAAAAATGTTTTGAAAATATTAGAAAATTCAGGATTAACAGTAAGGGAAGAAAAGTGTGCATTCTTTCAAAACTCAATTTCGTATTTAGGGCATATAATTGATAAAGACGGTTTGCATAAATCACCCATAATGTTAAAGGCAATTCAAGAAATGCCGGTGCCTAAAAATGTCAGCCAATTACGCTCATTTTTAGGAATGGTTAATTATTATCATCGATTTATACCTAACATGCCAGACATAGTACATCCACTGTATGAATTAATAAAAAAAGATGCGCTATGGTGTTGGACGAGTGATTGTAATAATTCAGTTAATAAGATTAGGCAAATACTCATGTCTAAACTCAAATTTTGAGTTTATTGCCTTGTTTTCTGCAGGAGCATGTCGCTGTGACTATTTTTGAATGATTGAAGTTTATTTAAAGCGAAACCTTCATGTAATAATTTTTTTAAATTTTTAAATCGTCGAGTGCAAATTTCCTTTGCTACAGAGCAAATTTTAAGTTTTCTGGGGCTAATCACCCCGATTGCTGAAAATGGCAATTTTCGTACTTGAATTTTCAATCTTCTTGTTTTCATTTTTTATCGTTAAGCACGGATTTTGATATGTTGGTCTAAATTTTTAAACTTTTAGCCTTATTTTTCTCTAAATTTTCGATTTGTTTGTTAAAATTTTTTGTGCACTATAATCCGACATTGGAAGTAAATTTGACAGTGGACGCGTCTAAATACGGCCTCGGAGCTGTTTTATCTCACGTATATGAGTCGGGTTTAGAAAGACCGATCGCGTACGCATCCCGTACACTCACATCCGCGGAAAGCAAATACTCGCAGATAGATAAAGAAGCGCTTGCGATTGTTTTCGGCACGAGGAAGTTTTATCAGTATTTATACGGCAGAAAATTCAACCTGATAACAGATCATCAGCCGTTAGTTGCGATTTTTGGCGAAAAGAAAGGCATTCCGTCAATGACAGCGAATCGTCTGCAACGTTATGCCTTCTTTTTAAGTGGTTTCGATTTCAGCATCAAATATACAAAATCGTTAAATAATAATGCCGATTTTTTATCACGGTTGCCGTTAAAAGAGACTGAAAGTAACGAAGAAATTGAAAAATGTAATTATTTAAATTATATTGCAGAATCGGAAATTCCTCTGAACGTGGAATCGTTAAAGGAAGCATATAAGAATGATTTAACAATAAGTCAAATTATAAATTTTGTTAAAAATGGATGGCCACGGCAAGGTCCGGGTGAATTAAAAGCATATTTTAGCAGAAAGGATGAAATTAATATAGACGATGGGGTTTTGTTATGGGGTTATAAAGTAATCATTCCCGAAAATCTACGTAACGTAATATTAAATGAATTGCATAGGGGTCATATGGGAATTGTTAAAACCAAATCGCTGGCTAGATCATATGTTTGGTGGCCTTCTTTAGATAAGGATATCAAAATTAAATGTAAAAAGTGTACATTATGTCAACAATTCCGAGGCGAACCGAATAAAACACCTCTCCAAAGCTGGAAAATTCCAGAAGGAGTGTGGCAGCGTATCCACATTGACTTTTTAGGGCCATTTAAGGGCACTAGTTTTTTGGTTATAACGGACGCTCTTTCAAAATGGTTGGAAGTATTTCCCATGTCCAAAATTACATCCATAGGAACGATAAATAAATTAAGGGAAGTTTTCGAGAGATTTGGGTTACCGAAAACTATGGTTTCTGACAATGGAACACAGTTTACCTCATCAGAGTTTAGAGAATTTTTATTAAATAATAACATTGAGTATGTAAATTCACCCCCGTACCACCCTGCATCGAATGGCGCGGCCGAAAACAGCGTAAAAACGGTAAAATCATTTTTACTAAAAGAATTTAAAGGGGGAGATGCAAATTTAATTTTAGCTCGATTTTTGATAAATTATAGAAACACAGAACATTGCTCTACAGGGGAGTCACCTGCACGTCTTATGTACGGTAGACCGTTACGCACTAGGTTGGATGCAATTAAACCTAATAATCTAACGAGAAAAACTAAAGATGTAAGTGTTATTAAACGTAATTTAGCAAAAGTCCAGGAGAAAAATAGACGCAATTATAGAGGGCGTAGAGTAGTAAAATTTAAGGTAGGGGAAGAAGTTCTGACAAAGGATTATAGATTTGTAAAACCACGCTGGGTTCCAGGAAAAATTCATAAAATACTTGGCTTAAATACGTACACAGTAAAAATTGGTAACATAAATTGGAAACGTCATGCGAATCAAATATTGAAAATGTTTAGTGATGTAAGCGAGGAAAATGTAGTGTCAAGTGACAGCGCCAATAGTGAACCTAGTAGTAAGGCGGATGAAAATGTATCCGAGATGGAAGAATTCGGGTTAACGGATAAGCATGAAGTGAATGAGACTATTTCCGAACAAAATTTGAACCCTAATTGTTCCACTGTGGAACCTACTGATATTGTAAATGATCAAACCGAGTCGTGCATTCCGGTTCGTCCTCAACGTAACAGGCGACCACCTGTTAGGCTGGAATATACGACCTAATTATTGTAAATAATGTAAATATGTGGGTTAAAAATAAGGGGTGAGAACTGTAATGTTTGGTTTTGCGCGCAGTTCATCAAGTGGTTGACATACGGAGGCGCGCGCATGAACGGGAGAATAAATGGGCAGTTGAGTTGCGATGCTGGTTTGGCATAGTTGTAAATGTATTCCCGCAGAAATAAAAGTTCAGTTAATTGTAAATATTGTTTTACTTCACCGGCCAGCGTATAACAGTACACATTTAAAACAAATAATACATTTATTAATTACACTTTTCACGTTATTTTTAAGCGATAGTGGCCAATACCTTTGCCTTATTATCGCAATACTCGTTTGTACACCAGAGTGAAGATATTACTGGTTGTTGAAATTAGGCACTTGGTAGGTTTCACAAATTTTATACTTTTTATTCCGACTAGTTTCGATTGTTACATCATTATCTAGGAATGAATACAGGGGAAAAATAGTTTCGCTTATATATTAAAATTGTCCATTCAGGTAATTAGGGCGGTCATTATTGGAGAACTCCAGATGTCATCATTTTCATTTACGACGTGTTTTCCCCGCTTTAGCGCTTTGTTGATCTCTAATCCTTCTCGGAGATTTAAATTTCGGCCCTTATTACCTGTATGTAATATTTTAAAATTATTTTCTTCGAAGAAGTGGTTATTTGTGATGCAATGTTTGGTAAAACCGGTGGTGCCTTTATTGTCTAGTATGGCTTTTCTATGTTCTTTTAGTCTTATACTAAATGTTCTTCCGGTTTGGCCAATATACGTTGCATCACAATTCCCACATTCGATTTCGTATATGCCGCATTTTTTGGATTTTTCTATGGTTGGTTTATTATTTATCAAAAGTTTGCCGATATTGGTGGAGTTTGTACATATAATGTTAAATTCGTTCCCAGTTACACAATTTTTTATTTTATTTGACAGATCATTTACATATTCTAATTTGACCCAATTTTTGGTTTTTTGTTCTTGTTGCGGTGGATAAAAATATTTTAATAGTTGTGTCTGTTTTTTCTTTTTTAGTAATTTATCTATTATTTTTGTGTTGTAGCCGTTATTCTTAGCTATTGTTTTTATGACTGATAGTTCTTTGAAATAATTTTCTTTATTTTGAGGGATATTAATTAGTCTATGGAGGTATGAATGAAAAGTACTAAGTTTGATCTGATTGGGGTGATTTGAATCTTCGGGAATGATGGTATCAGTGAAAGTTTCTTTTCTATATATCTTAAACTGTAATTTGTTATTTAATTTGGTTATGGTTAAGTCTAGGAAGTTGATTGAATTGTTGTCTTCTATTTCTGACGTAAATTGGATGTTATTATCGATTGAATTTAAGAAAGTTTCGAATATATTTAATTGTCTAGTTGTTCCTGTCCAAATGCAGAATATATCGTCTACATATCTTGCCCAGTAGTGGATATGTTTAGACTCAGTTTTATTTAATAGATTATTTTCAAATTCTGACATGAAGATTTCTGAAAGTAATGGTGAAAGTGGGGAGCCCATTGGTAGACCGTCAGTTTGCGTGTAAATAATATCATTAAATTCGAAATAATTTTGTTTAAGGCAAAGGTGAATTAGTTCTGTGATTTCTTTTTTATTTGCTTCTGGGTTATCTGACTTGTTGATATGTTTTTTTAGGATAATTTTTAGTTCTTTTACTGGTATTGATGTGAACAGGCTTTTAACGTCGAAAGATATTAATTTTGCATTTGGAGGGATGACAAGAGTTTCTAATTTATTGACTAGTTCTATGGAATTTTTAATTGCGTATGATGATTTAAAGTCAATGAAAGTTGGGAGTATTTCATTAATAAATTTACATAGGTTATATGCTGGGGCGTGTATATATGAATTTACTGTTCTTATTGGGAAATCGTCTTTATGGAGCTTTGGTTGTCCATATAAGATTGGTGCTTTAGGGTTCATTTTTACAAGTTTAAATTTTTGTGATTCATTAATAATATTTGTGCATGATTTAATTGATTTTTTAAGTTCTAATTGGAATTTGTTGGTAGGATCTCTTGGTATAATTTTGAATCTGTCTGATTGTAGTTGAGCTTCGGTTTTTGTAATATACTCTGTTCTAGGTAAAATTGTGACAGTATTGCCTTTGTCTGCTTTTGTGAGGATTAAATTGTTGTTTTTAAGTTTTTGTTTGATGTTTTTGATTGTTTTTAATTCTGACTGTCTTCTATTTTTTATTTTATGTTTAGATTTATGTTGTGTTATTAATTTAGCAACTTTATGTTTAGTTAATGATCTGTCATTTTCTGAGGAAGAGTGAAGATGTTTGAGGTGAACATCCCTAATTATTAAATCTGTGAGCGGGTGCCTACCTGGAAGTACAATGGGTCGCTTCTGATCATAATTAACGTCGGCCTCATCCAGACGACCCCCTACTCGAATTATACCATCATCTAAGTATGGATTTTTCTGATTTTAATTTAGATTTAGAATTTATATTCAGCCCTTTATTTAAATTAATAAGTTCGTTCTGAAACGAGTCTAACTGCGCTAATTTGATCAATGAAATTGTAGCATGTTGTAACTCGCTTGTATCGAGTTCTCGACGTCGTTTTTGTAATTTGTTTAAGCAATTATGCTTAAATCTAAAACAATAAGCAACTACTCTTGTTAATTTGCGAAGGGAAGAATATTTTTCGAAAATGTTAATTCCTACAGTTTTGGTGCTTACTATCATGCATTTTGCATTGTTGCGTTTCTCTGGCAAATCAACATCACAATCTAATGATGATGCTTCGGGCGTATAATCATTTGATTGAAGCCAAGGTGGCCCATTCCACCATAACTGCAAATCAATTAAAGCATTTGCCTGCATACCTCGGGAAACTATGTCCGCCGGATTTTCCGCTGTCTTTACGTGGTGCCAATTGTTGCAGTCAGTTAGTTCATTAATTTCGCAAACGCGGTTAGCCACAAAAGTTTTCCAAATCGTTTGAGATGATTTTAACCAACCCAAAACAATTGTTGAATCGGTGTAATAGATACAACAGTCAATGGAAATTGTTAAAATAGTTTTAACTTTGTGAATGAGATTTGCTAACAATAAGGCACCGCATAATTCCAAGCGTGGTAATGTCGTAAATTTTAAAGGCGCAACGCGTGATCTAGCACATAATAGTTGGGATCGGTATTCGTCTCTTTCGGTATTTTGTACCCTTAGGTAAACGCAGGCACCGTATGCAGACTCGCTCGCGTCGCAAAACCCGTGAAGTTCTATTCGTATTGGCGAACTGCAAAGGATGATATTACGCGGTATTTTTAATAAGTGTAAATCATTAATAGTTCATCCCATCCTATTTTCTCCTTCCATAATTCCTGAATTAATAATTTCGCAATTAAAATGATGGGATTTATGAGTCCTAACGGGTCAAAAATTTGAGCGGTGATTGATAGTATGGAGCGTTTACTGATTTTATTCTTAAGTTTGATTCCTGGTACACGGCATTTTAAAATATCTTGATTGGAATTCCAAATTATACCCAAAGTTTTATTGGTACACTCTTTGTTTAGTAAAATTAAATCATCGTTATTATGATCAATGTTTTGAATTATGTTTGGGGAATTGGAATTCCATTTATTTAATTAAAAACCCCCACCCTTTAATATATGAATAATTTGATCGCGGCACATGATCGCCTCCTCCTCGGTTGTGAAACCGGTGAGCAGATCGTCCACGTAAAAATCTCTTTTGATTCTACTAGCTGCATCTTCAAAGTTTTTAATATTGACATTTGCTGTTTCGATTAAGCAACGGATTGCCAGACGTATTACGTATTAACGTACGTTACGGTTTTTAGTTCATATATTTTTATCGGTTCGGACGGGTTTTCTCTCTAGAAAATTGTTTGGAATTTGGTTTCCCTGTCATTGACAAGAACTTGCCGGTACATTTTTGTAATATCGGCAGACAATACAAAGCGGGAGGTCCGGAAACGCAATAAAATGCAAACAAGGTCATCTTGTAATACAGGTCCCTTCATAAGCAAATTATTAAGTGCCAGGCCATTGTCCGACTTCGAAGAACCGTCATAAACTACCCTTAATTTAGTGGTGACGCTGTCACTCTTGAATACCCCATGGTGAGGCAAATAAAACGTTTTGTTCGGTTCTGGAAATTTTGAGTCAATTTCAGCCATGTGGCCTAGCTCAATATACTCCCGCATAAAAGCCCTGTAACTTTCACCCATTTCCACATTGGTTTTGAATTTATTTTCTAAGCTGAAAAATCGTTTTAGTGCAATGCGTTTTGAATTACTTAATGACATGATTTGAAGGGCAACGTAACAACAAACCGTCCCGATTGTAACCGTTGGGTTGTCTGGACGAAATTGTTTTCGCACGCAATATCTTCCGCGGTGACATGTGGTCTCGTTTGAACTGTATCTAATTCCCAAAACTTCTGTAAGTCAAAATTTTCCACACGAGTTATATTACACTTTGCTGTCTTGGTACTATTAATAGAACCCCCGCTAATTATCCAGCCTAAAGATGTTTTCTGAATGATTGGCAATTCTTTTCCGCGTTTTATTTTTCCGTCACAAAGTATGTCCATGAATAATGTCGCCTCATTAGTATGTCGACCCGTCCGGGAATATGAAAATTTGGATCCGCCAAGTTCATATTCGCCGGAATTTTTAATGTTTCCTTATTAAAGGGAACAACGGGCATACTTTTTACGATTCGCGGTACAACACTAAATTCTAAAACCGCACTATAATTGTTGAAACAAGATTTTATTCGTATACAGGTTTTTGAATTAGCAGAGGTTTGGGCATTATTTACTCCAGTGATTTGGATCAAATCCTTCTCTAACTTTAAATTTAACTCTTCTGCTAATTCACATGATATGACATTCAGTTCTGACCCTATATCTAAGAGTGCTCGGCATTTATGTAAATTGCCATCAGATGTTACGATATTTACCATCGCGGTAGGTAATATAATTTGGGACGGTAGGGATTTAATAATTTCCGCGTATCCTACGACGGATCCCCTCGCACCAATATTTGTATTAGTAACATTTGGTACATATCTGTGCAACAATGTGTGATGACGTTTTTGACAAACGGCACACGGTGCTGCAAAACAATTAAAATGTTTATGATTTGCGCGTTTTAGACAATTTGTGCATAATCCCGAATTTTTAATTAATTTTTGTCTGTTATCGATGTTTAAATCTTTGAATTTGTCACAATTTGTTATTAAATGTGACCCTTTGCAACAAACACAGCTGACTTTATTATTTTGCAATTTAAATGTGCTTCCTTTATTATCCGACGCGTACTTGATCGGTGCAGCTTCTATTGAGTCACATTTATTTATAATAAAGTCACAAAATGACTTGCATGTGTGAAACTAACTTCTACCCAAAGTGTATTCCCATTCTTGTACAGTTTTATAGTCTATTTTTTCGGCAATTATATCATTTAGCCAATCGTCCCATGATTCCGTTGGGAGACCGAGAACGTTGAGGGCCCGCGTGTGTTTTGCAACCGCGCGAACAATTTTGCGCATATGAGCAGCCGAATTAGTTTCGTCACTTGGTAAATCTGGCAAACTACGAATGGCTCTAATGTGACGACGTGCAATTTTCCATTTATTATCAAAATTTTCTATTATTAAGCCACACGCATCTTCATAATGCTCCGCGCTCACCACACCAAACGCGAAAACATCAGCGGCGTCACCGCTCAGGCAAGATAACGAATGGGCGAATTTTTGGATATCACTGAGTGATTCGAGCTCGTGAACCAAAGTTTTGAATGAGCTGTAAGATGCCAGCCATTTGTCATATTGACCATCAAATTTGGGTATTTCAAGAATTTAATTGAATGTCGCACAGTGGGGCCGATTACATCAAAAACTGGCAAAAATTATTTTCGTTGATTTAGTTGTTGGATATGATAAATGACATTCATTTCAATAAAAATTAATAATTTATTGATACTGGGTGTTAAAAAAACGCCAAGTTTCAGCATTTTAATTTTGTAATTGCAATATTTTTGACAATTTTATCATACCTATGTAAAATCAATGTACATTAAATAACAAGCACAATTTGTGAAACTAGTTTAAAACAAGAACAAAAAATCATAAAAATAGATACGTCATACTAATAAATATATCTATAATGAGGAATCATGACTGTTACTGTCTTGAACGTCAGAGCTAGTAGTAGCAACATTTGGAGGTTGTAATAACTGTAGAACGTGTTTGTCTAACTGACTTGCTTTAGTTTTTATTTGTCGCATCCTTGAAAATAAGGGATCTGAAGACATTAATAAAGAGTGAATTATATCTTCGTTGGTTTTTTCACGAGAACACTTGTGGGAATGGTCTATATTTTTTAAAGACTTTGTTACTTGCTTCTAGCGCTTCTTTATTAACCTGTCCTATTGGAAGCCCTTTTGAATTATAATTGGTCCGTGAATGAGGACTTTGTGGACAGTAGGAGGCATCGTATACCAAGGGAACTGGTTTACAAAAATCTTTTCATTTTCTAATGTATATATTTTGAAAGCCTACATTAATATTATAACCTTGCATTCAAAATTATATTAAGGCGTTTGATAATATTTACATCAATTCCGGTAATATTCGCTGATATGTCCGAATTATGGAAGAAACGCCTGGCTGTATTCCCATCATTACTACTACCACATTCAGGTTTGGGCTTATCTACTATAAGTCCCCGTTCTGATTTGAATGTTTGAGACTTTTTTTAATCTTGTCATTTTTTTAAAATATGCGTATAAATACATCTAATATCATTTTTTTTTGCCAAGGCGATTGCAGTAGTACATCCACTAATGTTTTTTTGGTAAGAATAATATTCTCATCTAACGATCTTGTAATAAACGCAAGCGTTAAGAATATATATTCGGAGATAATTAATAAATTAGAAACAACCTTACTTGTTGCAGAAAGCATTAAATAAATTCAATTGATTATGTTCGGGTATTCATCGAATGATATTGGAATATATTTAAATTATTATCTTAAGATGGCAGTTAAAAGCGGTAAATGTTTTTGCAGTTTATAATAGCCGAGGTATTGGGCTAAAAGGTTTTCCAAAGGATTTTGCCCGACAATTCCGGAAACATCACTAAATGTCTAGTTGAGTGCAGATTTACTAATATTGTTGGATATTATTTTTGCGCATGTAATAAAAATATAAAACAGACTGTTACATTTCAAATCTGTTGGCCAAAGGATAGTATTATGTTGTACATACCTCCAGGTTGTGAGTCCATTTTTTAAACCACTTCGAACTGTGTCTTTTACAAATTATACTTTGAATTCGTCGACGCGTCGTAGAACTGAGTATCGGACATTACTCAACTTTACACTGTGCTAGTTATAAGGGTAGCAATCTCACCACCTAAAAACTTCCGGTTTATTGCGGGCAGGTACCCTGAGCTTATGACACATAGGTTATAAATGTAAAATAGCAGATTTTAATATTTTGGTTTTTTTCCAACTTTTGATACAATCGGCCCCACTGTGTGTCGTTAGAATTATTTATTTGAGCATTTACCTCTTTAGGTTTTTTTTTAATAAATCATTTGCCTTACTTAGGAGAGCATAAAACTAGGTTTCATATTCAGCGATAGGATCATTTTCAGGTGGTTCTAAAGAATTAATTTGAATTTGATTGAATACAAACTGATCCAATAGTGGTTCAACACGTTCAAGCCGTTTTGTTAACTCAAAAACAATCACAGTTTTCTTTATTAACCCCTTTAAATGCGTTTCAAAACGAGTTAAACTTGACCGTACCGTTTCGCATTTGAATTTAAGTTCCTCTAAATTGGCCATATTTTATATTATATTAATGCAGATTGATTCAACTTGAAAATAGGATGGATAAAGAAAGGATTTCTGACCTTATTAACCTGATGTTCGTGAAGCTCTCTTAATGGCTCCAAGGCTTCCACGATGACCAATCCAAAACGACTTCTGCGTAGTGGTGACGTCGGATTTTGTACTTCGTCCACTGCTTTTCCAAAAATGGGAATCCCTCTTTACGAAAATGCAAAAACAGTTTTTACGAACTGATATCCGGTCGAAGGACCATGTTTTGTAGTCGGGTGTTAATGACTGGGGTTCCGGAAAAAGTTCAGTTGCGTGGAAAAACTGTTTATTGTCGGTTTCAACAATCTGACCTACAATTTATAATTCTGGATAACAACCAGATGAGATGCGTAAGCTAACTGCCGTTCTTCTTCTTTCTTCGGTTGGTCGGGGCCAGCGCCCTTTTTGCCCACCACCCCCTTTTGGGATGATGAGGGCGCGCGCACTTGATGCCTTAACAATAACATTATTTTCTAATTGTTTCATCTATGAAAAATCAAGGTGTTCATGATGAAAAATATATTTTTCGAGAAGAGAACGCCAATGAGAAAAATATCCGCAACACGTTTAGTTATTTGAAATTTCATGCAAAAATATGAAAATATTTTTACTTTCTCCGTTACGAAGTACGTGAGGTCCCTAGATGCAATTTCAACAATTTTTGGAAAAAAAATTGTGTCTGTGTGTGTTTGTGTGTCTGTGTGTGTGTGTCTGTGCGCGCTGTATCTCAAAAACAAATAGAGAAATTGATATGAAACTATGAACGTCCATCTTATTTAATAATTTGAAGAACTGAAAAGCTTATGGTAAAATTTCGTACACTGGAAGTGGGTGTTTACCTTAACTATTTTTGTTTTTTTGCCAATATTTTCTTAAATATGAAAAATATCACAAAAACATTTAAACAAACTTTCAAGACAACAAAGAAATGAACATCTTTTGCTTGAAAACTTTTTCATAAAATCATTTTTATTCGAGAAAAAAATGTATTATTTTTTACTTTCTCCGTTACGAAGTACGAGAAAGTATTGTGATCGTGATTTTTTTTTCAAAAATTTTTTTTACGGAAATATCCGTTTTGGGGTCCCTAGATGCTATTTCGACAATTTCTGGAAAAAAAAATTTTGTGTCTGTGTGTGTGTGTGTGTGTGTGTGTCTGTCTGTGCGCGCTGTATCTCAAAAACTAATAGAGCAATTGATATGAAACTTTGAACATCTGTCTTATTTGATAATCTGAAGAACTAAAAACCTTTTGGTAAAATTTCGTACACCGGAAGTGGGCGTTTACCTTAACTGTTTTTTGTTTTTTGCCAATATTTTCTTAAATATGAAAATATCATAAAATCATTTGAACAAATTTTAAAGACAACAAAGAAATGAACCTCTTTTGCTTGAAGACATTTTTCATAAAATCATTTTTATTCGAGAAAAAAATGTATTATTATTTTTTTAATTTTTGGTTTATAATTATGAAACGATAATAGTTACAGCAAATTTATGTTAATAATAATTGTAGAGAATGCTAAAATGAACAACTTATAAAGAATAAGTTTTTTTCGAAATCCCTTTAGTTTTTGAGTAAACTGAGTTTTTGAATTTGAAGTATATTCTTTTATATTTTTGACGTTTTAAACGTCAGTTTTATGCGAGTCTACAAACCGCTCGATGTACATTTAAAATATGATATCAATGGAAAATAAACCATGAAAGTGTAAATATAAATGATGATACCATCGGAGAAAGTAACATGATGGCCACATCACCATTTTTTAATTTTTGGTTTATAATTATAAAACGATAATAGTTACAGCAGATTTATGTTAATAATAATTGTAGAGAATGCTAAAATGAACAACTTATAACGAATAAGTTTTTTCGAAATCCATTTAGTTTTTGAGTTTTTGAATTTGAAGTATAATTTTCCCATCTTTCATAATTTTGACGTTTTAAACGTCAGTTTCATCCGAGTTTACACAACGCTCGATGTACATTTAAAATATGATTTCAATTGTAAATAAACCATGAAAACGTAAATATAAATGGCTATGATACCATCACGTCGGAGAAAGTAACATGATGGCCACATCACCATTTTTTACTGTTGTATTAATATCCATTTCCACATTTGCTAAAACGTATGAAATAAATTAATTAAAAACATATTTTTTTTTCAATTAACCTGCGTAATTGCAATGCTTTACTAAATCGCGGGCGCCTATGAAATAACCGGTAAGTAAGAGACGCCGTAAACTATTTCTTTCTCCTTCTACCGCTCGGTCTAAGAACGAGCTACGCAGGCTGCGTATGTGTTTTCTAGATAAGGCCGGCGAAATCGTACGTCTTGGGAATATCCGCTCGGTTATCAGGTAGTAGAAAAGGATACCAATATTATTTGAATGTTCCGAACTTAGTTCGTAAACCGCCCTTACTCATGAATAGATCTATAGTAGATACCAAGTGTTGAATGAGTTGGGATGCCAACATCACAACATATGAAATGTATGGTACTTTTATTAACCATCTCACTCAGATAATGTACCTGGGCATACATCTTTCTTTCTCGCGATCGCGAATCCCATGAACCAATAGCAGTACCTTCTCAAATCAAATGAAATAAGGCGCTACAATTAAAAGTTCCAATAAAGTACTGGAATGACATCGCCAATTAAATTTCTTGGAGAGCACCACAAACAATGCACTTCCGGCCAATTTTGTTAGTATAAAGAGATAATTCGCCTAACGTACCACATACGGGTATTTGACTAATTTAGGCGGCCAAAAGTCCATTTCCTAGAATACATTGCAGGTAGAAATAAACAGCAACCCAAGCAAGCCAAAGGGTGAGGGGGCCCTTTGCTTTTGTACTATTAGTCGAAAGTTGACCTTTAATGTGAGTGCTTTTGTGTGATTTCGATACCGAGTCTCTGTGCTGAGTTTGAACTGTTGATATTTTTAAGTGAATAATAATTTAAAAAAAAACAATTATGGAACGCGATTTACCTGGTAAGTGAGCATTGATTTTTGTTATATTGGTGTTTGTTATTTTATTTACTTTAATAATCTAGTAGTTTAAAATTGTTTGTTTTTGTTAAAATTTGTATATCACTTTTTAACAAACAGTAGGGCATTTGTTGTACTTCAGGGTACGTATCTAGCAAGAACGGTTTAAAATTTAGCTGCCCTTGGCTGCGCTTTTTCGCGGCGTGGCACACCAAAAAAATATATTTTCCTTTTCTTAATATAGTTATAATTTGGTTTTAGGGTCTTCCGGTGTCGGGTAGTCACCCGTAAACATTTGTGCAAGAAAATGCAACAACAAGACTTACCTAACTTTGATAAAAATTAGAATATATACTAAACTATCTGTTAAGTGGAAAATACTCCGATGACCAAATAATGGAAATTAGACATAAATTTTCATATATATAGTCTGAATTTAAACAAAGATGGCTAGCAGCCCAAAGAACAGATGAAAAATTTCTAAAGATTAACGAGAAATGGTTGCAGTAAACGTTCGAGTTGCCAATGGAAGTTCAACGTCCGGGTCGACCATTGAAGCCGTCCGAAGAGTGCAGTGAGAGGAGCAAAAGAAGGAGGACAGAAGGGCTTCGAAACACTAATGAAACTATTTTAACTCATGCTGTTCAAATGAAATTCCAAACTTCTGGAAAGAGGGATGCTTCCAAAATAATCAAAGAAATTGTAACTGTAACGGAAAATTTAGAAAAGCATACGCGAACGCGCAGAAGTCTGAAGAGACGCAATTGACGCCCATAGTTGCTCTGTCGATGTTTGTGGAAGGGGATTTTTCTAGGCGCAATAAGAAGCACAAATAACCGTTTCTATCCTTGCTATAGCATATTACAAAAAACAAAAAATGGAGTGCTATGCAGACAAGGAGGCTTACACAGTAACGGAAACTAGTGTTGAAATTAAATTTCAAGAATTATTAAATCTTACCGTGACGAGGCTTGCAACGTATTTAGAGGAGGTTCTAGAAACTGTGGATGAAGATGAAAGCCATACGTTGCAGCTGATTTGTAAATGGGGCTGTGATGGATCTCAGCAAACACAATTTAAGCAGAAGATCGAGAGTGAGTCAGATGACGTCCATATATTTCAAAGTTCGTTTGTCCCACTTAGAATAACTTATGGGAAAAATGAGGAAAAAACACTTTGGCAGAATCCGACCCCATCATCGCTTAGCATTAGATTTATCAAAGAGACCGCAAATATTACTAACGAAGAAACTTTGTACGTTGAGAATGAAATTAAGTCGTTGCAATGTACTAAATGCTTTTCGGTGAAGCATATTATGTTGCTAATAAATGTTACATTTGTGGTGCAACACCGATAAACTTTAATAACTTAAGTATTAAAAACGAAATTCAACCTGAAAGATTAAGATTTGGACTTTCTGTACTACATGCTAGGATTCGTTTATTGGAAAGTTTGTTGCATCTATCCTATAAATTACCAATAAAAGAATGGCGGCTTACATCAGAGAGTGACAAAAATATTGTCAAGCAGAAGAAAGCAGAAATTTAGTCCAAATTTAGACAAGAAACAGGATTATTTATTAGTGCATGTTCCGAAAGCCAGCATTGGTAACACTAACGATGTAACATCAGCCGAAGATTTGTTGACGATCCCAAAGTGGTAGCGGATATAACAGGCCTGAATATTGAACTTATTTTCAGACTAAAAGTTATTTTAGAAGTTATTTCAAGTGGCCATAAGTTCAATATTGAAAAATTTGGGGATTATAGCCTGAACACTGCTAAGTTATACATCAAATTATATGAGTGGCATCCGATGAACCCTACAATGCACAAACTTCTTATTCATGGTGCAGATGTGGTAGAGCAAGCCTTATTTTAAAATATATCGGCAGAACTTCACAAGGAAATTTTCGAGGGAAGAATGCAACCTGGATGTATTTAATAGATCCGCTTCTAACAAGCATGAGATCAACGCCAAACAAGAAATCCAGTCCATATTTATTTTTTATAGTATGTTGATTAATTATATATCATTAACGTTATTTGTAAACAACACAAAGTTTTATTCGAAATCATGTACATTTTAAATTTATTTCTTCCTAAAATTACTTTAAATACTTTAAAAAAATAATAAACCGCATTTAGTAGAAAAAAATCGAGAAAAATAGTTTTGGCCGTCCAGATCAGTCACAGACGGGTACTGTGCGTACGTCGTAGGCTTGCTCGCTTGCTGTGCAATCGCGAGGCAGACATCGTGCAAGTAGTTAATGTACAATAAAACGACGAGGGTACAAAACAGCACGCTGTACATGTTTGCTTCATGGGTGTACTAGGGCACGTATGTCTATATTGGTATCTACTTATACAAAATCGATGGTTTGCGTAATTCGATATCTGTTCAAATGAAGAATTACGTGTGTAATTCGATGTCTTGTAACGCCGGCTGTTTTGTCTGAAGAGGTTTGGACAAGTCCGAGAATCACGGGATTGATTGAATCATGTAATTCAAAATAAAAGAACGTTTGCATAATTAGATAAGTCCGAACAGGTCTGGGTCGGTGGGATTGAATTTTGAATTCCCCAGATTTGAATTCCCCGCCGCTAAATTCGCCCTGACTTTCTAGGGTGGGAGCCGTTTTGAGTTTAAATTCCTCAGTTTTGAATTCTTCACTACTGAATTTAACTAGATTTGAATTTCCCACTACTGAATTCTTCCGGATTTGAATTTACCGCCACTAAATTCCCCTAAATTTGTATTTTCCGTTATTGAATTTCCGCAGATTTGAATTTGTCGCTGGTAAATTCCCCGAAATTTGAATTTACCGCCTCTAAATTTGTCGCCACTAAATTCCCCGAAATTTGATCATTTCCCGCCACAAACTTTCCCCAGATTTAAATTTCGGGCCACTAAATTCTCCCATATTTGAATTTCCCGCCACTAAATTCCATTTTTTTCTGATTTAATGCTTTTTAAATGCTTTCCTCCTTTTTTAATGCATTGTTAATCCCTCTTTCATTTTTTAAATTCATTGTAAATGCCTCGCTCCTTTTTTCAATGCATTTTAAATGCTTATTCTCTGAATTAAGTCCTTTTTAAGTGCTTTTTCATGTTTTTGTTACACGTGTCAGGTACTGTTGACATTTGGTGGATGTTTCAATGAGTAGGAATGAACTAGCAAGCCATATCACTTCTGCAATTTGCGATCGCTCCTGTATTGGATGGTGCAGGATTTCAGCAAATGTGAAATTTATCAACCCTCAACAATTCTGCTAGTGACAACGAAGATATATTATATTCAGAGATAATTTATTATATGCATTTAAGTTAAGTTTATTACTGGCTAATAAAATGTAATAGTTAATGAAAACATTTTTTCACAAACAGGAGAGAAAGTCGATATCTCAGTCGTCAAAATCGTGAAATAAATAACATTTGTCTCATTAGGGAGAGAAATAATCATTTCGCACGCTAGGGAGAAAAATTATCATTTCTCTGCCTACGAGGTTCCATTATTTATTTTAACTGTCACGGCTGACAGCGTTTTTTTTTTCTGGGTTAGGTTTTAGAAACGAACGTTTCACTCTTAAAATATCCCGTTTATGAAAAAAATGGTGATGTGGCCATCATGTTACTTTCTCCGATTTGATGGTATAATAGTTATTCATATTTATATGTATTTTCATGCTTAATTTTTAATTGAAAACATATTTTAAATGTAAATATAAACCAAAAATGACAAAAAATAATAATGTTTTTTTTCCAAAAAACAAACATTTTAAGAAAAATATTTTCAAACAAAAGATGTCCATTTCTTTGTTGTCTTCAATATTTGTTTAAATGTTATTTCAATATCTTTCACAATTGAAAAATTATCGGAGAAAAACAAAAAATGGTTACAAAATTTTGTACGCCAGAAGTGGATGTTCAAAATTTTACCAAAATCTTTTCAGTTCTTTGGATTATCAAATAAGGCTTATTTCAAAGTTTCATACTCATTCATTTAGAAATTTTTGATACAGCGCGCACAGACAGACACACATATATCTTAATAGAAATGCATATTGAAATAATGTGTTTAGATAAACATGAAAATCATTTTTTCGCATCTTATTAAATAATATAAACGTTGTTAAATCGTTTTTGATTGAGAAAGTTGTCCATTATTCGGCAGAATCATTTTCTCCACAGGTGACGTCTAATCAAATGATAGCGGTTTCATTATTCAACAGGTGACATCCAATCAAATGATAGCGGTTTCATTATTCAACGGGTGACGTCCAATCAAATGATAGCGGTTTCATTGTTCAACAGTTTAGTTGTTACAACGGTTACGATTCGTTTTTTGTCAGTAAACTGCCGCAATTTCCAAATAGAAAAATTATTTGTCATAATTTAATACAAACAGAAAACTCTGTAGGTAATTATTTAATATGATGCGAAAAAGTATAGTATTAAACTCGTGAACAAGTTGGCCATTGCCACTCGGGTAAATTGCAACACTCGCCTACGGCTCGTGCTGCAATCTTCACCCTTGTGGCAATGGCCAACTTTCTCACTCGTTTAATAATATACTATTTTGCACGATCGTGCTTTTTACTTGACTTACACTGTTCCGTTTTTACCATGACAACGATAAATTCAATACTGAAATACTCAGTAAAGTAAGTAAATGTCACTTCGTAGTGTTTGCGCGATTTGAATGGGACGAGTTGCGGATACCCGGCTCTTCACCCTGCTTTAATCCCAATATCGTCGTTACTATTATATTTATTTAATCTTTATTATACTTGCTTAGAATTACAAAGTGCAATTACAGTAAAATAGTCTACACAATATTGAAATACATACATATAAGTTTGACAGCAAGCTGAAGGGCGGAGTTCACTTCTGTAAAATGATGTTCTACTCTGTCCCATATGTCCTCTTCTCCATTTTGCCACTATCCACTTCTTCCACATCCAATATATTATAATATGTCAAATCTGACACATAACTTTAGTATTTACAAAAAATCCATAGCAACCCTGACTGCGTATATTCTCCACCGACCAAATCATTATTCAAGCTAAAGCTTCAATAAGTAAAATGGTCTTTTTTTTTATTTCTAATTTAAAAAAAAACTATTATTTTTTTTAATTTAATTTTTTTTTTATTTTAAATTTATAGTTTTAAATTTTAAATTTATTTTAAATTTTTTTAATTGGTGACGAACGACGGTTGCGCCGTCGCCTGAGCGACCTTTAAAAATAGAGTAAAGTAACCGGTGACAAACGACGGCTCCGCTGCGCTGCGCCGTCGTCCGTGCGTAGCCTGTAGAAATAGAGCAAAGTAACCGGTGACGAACGACGGCTCCGCTGCGCTGCGCCGTTGTCATTGCATAGCCTATTAAAATTAAACAAAACAAAAACGAAAACTAAATGCATTTCATTCACTTGAATTGTAAATAACAATTTTTTCAAGTCCCGTTGGGGCCAGTGTTACAAAAGTTGTCAAGAATCAGCAACATTGTGTGCAATCATAACCTTGTTATAAATAACAAATATTATATGTATTCAAATTTAATTTCAAATGATCGTGCAAAAAATAGTATACGATAGATACTCTAACAGAATGTGCTAACCAGGCTCGAAAATTAGCAAAACTCGGCCCTGCGGGCCTCGTTTTGAAAGAATATTTTCTCGACTGTATGAACGCACCTACACCGATCTTGTATCGTATTATACTATTTTCTACGACCGATAATTAAACTGAGCTTTTGCGCATTCATTTGAAAACGCATAGTGGACGATTTCCGAACGCTGTACTTTCCTGCACGTGACCTATAGAAACATGCAAGATTTTACATTACCGTACACTTTAATTAAATGCATGCAGTGGCGGATTGGCGAAAGAAACTGGTCCTGGCATGAAGATGATGTTAGGGCCTCATAGTTCCTATTGATATTAAAAGGATTGCTGAGGAGTGGGGAGGATGTGTTTGATTTGCGTTATCACGAAGCGTGGGTTTGGTGTAGATCCCAAATGCATGTACATCGCAGATCGGCCCGAAATTTTACCGGCCCACCGGGCAAATGCCTAATTGCCCGTGACCGTATCTCATAGTTCCTATTGATATTAAAAGGATTGCTGAGGAGTGGGGAGGATGTGTTTGATTTGCGTTATCACGAAGCGTGGGTTTGGTGTAGATCCCAAATGCATGTACATCGCAGATCGGCCCGAAATTTTACCGGCCCACCGGGCAAATGCCTAATTGCCCGTGACCGTATCCGCCGCTGAATGTAGGTATTTGCTGTGTACTTGCCAACTTTTTGTTATTACTTGCACGAATCCCAAAATGTTTTCTACTGCTTTTCTTATTTCATCTTAGATTTTTCTGATAACAAACTCAGCGCAATAGAGCTCGCAACATTGCAATATGCCACGGCGTACTTACAAAATCACTGTCGTTGCTATTTTCACTCATAATTATTTGTTGAAATAACAATTTTATCAATGTCGCACAATAAACTGACGTTTACTATATCGTGAACGTCAGCTTTGTTTCTATTTATCTGCCCCCTAGATAAGAGTGCGTCCAACGCTTGCCGTGACCAAGCGAAATAATAGCATACGGTTGATATTTATGTATATTTTTTCACTAACGGGAGACAAAGACGATTTCTCAGCCTTCGAAATCGTGAGAGAAGTAACATTTCACTCCCTAGGGAGATAAATGCTCATATTATTTCTCTCTCTGCGAGGTTCCATTATTTATTTTAACTGTCACGTCTAACAGAATTTTTTTCTAGGTTAGGTTTTAGGAACGAACGTTTTATTCTTAAATATCCCGTTGTGAAAAAATAGTATATTATTAAACGAGTGAGAAAGTTAGCCATTGCCACGTGGCTGAAGTTTGAAACATAAGCCGTAGGCTTCACCCGACGCTAAAATGCATATACGGTCACGATTTTGTGCACTCAGACTGCCAATGCACGCATTATTGGAAAAATGTAAGACCCATATCGATCGAAAATTTTCGGCTCTACAACTTTGGTCTCCTATTATTTTTTCAGAAAATCCAAAAATCAGCAGGTTACAAAAGAAAAATGTTTTTATGGATAAATCTCAAGAATCCTTAATATTTCATTATATAAATGGTACATCATTGGAAAGCTTATCAAAAATGCCATGCATTGGTGTCATGATATATAGGGTGTTCGATTAAAAAAAATAGTTATCTTTTATTTTGCGTATGTTGACACCCTGTATAGCAGGATTAATGAAAAAGAACCAAAGCCAATGTGTAATATTCTTCATGTGAAAAATTCTTTAGTGTAAATTCTGCCCGCAGGATAAAAATTTGCATCTCGGGAAAAATTACGCACTTCTTTCCCTTGATACATAATCTACTATAGTTATACAAATTTATGAATTGGGTTTTTCTGCAAAACGGTCGTAGAAAAAATATTGTGTGTAATTTCGACAAACACATACTTTGCGCACTTAATACACAAATAGCTATTAGCGCAGGCATCAAGTTTATTTTTTTATTTTTTGTAATTGACAAAAATGAGCGGATAGGTAGATTTAATTAAAAATATTAAAATCATGCATAATTAAGCTTTTTCTTTGGCATAACAAACTGAAACATTTATATAACTTATACTATGACTATTCCTACTTTAACAAATGAACATGAAAGAGTTTTTAATTTATAATATTTTCTCCACGACCACTGAAGAATTTAAGCATTCTGATATCAATTTTGATCATGGAACGTACACATGCTCACTCTTGTTATGGAACAAAACACTATGGGCTTATGCGTTTTGCATGTAATTTATTCCATAACAAGTAATGGAATGGATATTCTCACATCGTTTCAAATAAAACAATTAGCCTTGGATATCACAATTGTCAAAATACTATAAACATAACCACAAACGTGATAATATTGTGTTAATTATTTAATTAGTCTATTTTATCTGGTCGAGGAGAAAATATAGTCTGCTACTCGGTAAAAATGGAAATTCTGATGCTCGAGGTATATTCCACTCGAATCGAATTTTCATTCTAACCTTGTTACAGAATATACTATTCTATAACTTAAACTATGACTATTACTACTTTAACAAATAATTAAGGAACATTAAAGAGTTTTTGATTTATAACATTTTCTATAATGTAATTGTTAGGCAGGAAACGTTTTCTCCAGTGAATAATCCGCAGCGGACAAAACAACTGCTCTTTCAGCACACGTCTGGAAACTAGTCGTTCAACTTGCTGTAAAATCACTAAATCAATATCGGTATTTGTTACCAGAAAAGGTTATATCCCATTCATGAACCTTACGAAACATATGATATTAATCATATGTTTCGTAAGGATAAAATTTCACAATCACAATCAAATGCATATATCATACAGCAGAGCCACCGAATCACTGAGCGGTTTTAAATGAAAGGCCCCCGGTTGGCACTATTTTCGTAAATACTTTTGGTTATCATAATTTGTTGGGCAGATTATTGTAGCGAGCGTGGTTCACTTGTTTGAACTTGAGTACACTAAGAAACATAAAATTGACTGTGGGTGCTCAAATAATATATGCACCAGAAGCCGTGAAAAAATTAAAAAAATAATCATAAAATGAATGACCTATTTAATTAAATCAATTTAGTCAGTACTAACTGGAGAGACGAAGGAATTGACTGGCTAGGCGGATAAGCTGCGGCAGGTCAACACTTGGATGTAAGGGAAGGGGAGCTCTCCACTTGAAGCCTCATCCCGGTACAGCAAGATTTATTTACATGGAAAGATAAAAATACAATTTTAAATATGTAAATAGAGAAGAATAATAAAGACGGGGGAGGGGGGGTGAGACAGGAAAGGATAGGATTGCAAGAAAAAGTCAGAAAAGAACAGGAAAGGAAAGGTAAAGAACAGCACACGACAGGAAAGGGCAAGACAGAAAGGGGCAACACAGGACAAGAAACAGGATAGGGGATAGGGACAACACAGGACAAGAAACAGGATAGA